>ML784324.1:47358-68097 GCA_009831015.1 Picea engelmannii | reverse complement strand
GAATTTCATGGGATGCATTTTCACTTTCAGGTGTCTTCTCTGTTATGAAATTTTTCAATACTTCCATGATCTCCCCTTTTAAACCATCCATCTTAGTATCCAACATAGATTCCATTGAATCCATCTTCTTTTGTAGTTCATTTTTGTCCCAACGCATTTCTTCACCTTCATCAAGAGTCCAAGTAGGATTTTCTGGAGGCTTATTTGGTGTAGAAGTTCCCTTTTTTGGTGGCATGTTGGCCAAGTATCACTTTTGAACCTTGATTTTGAGGTGGTTCTGCTAGACGATATTTCTTCTATTATATCTCCCACGTTTCAGCCCTTCTGGGTATGAAACTTTATTTTATGTAGTTCTCTAATATTTCTTCTCTACAATGCCATAGGTATGATCAAAATTGGATGTGCCAAGTGGACTTTACAGTAACTTTCCCACAACTTGCCAATTTTTTGCCTTTCCATAAGATCTCACTTGTATAGCGTGACCCACACAAAATAATTGATATAAAATTCTAAAACGTGCACCAGAAATACTAAAGACTGTCCACGATCTAATGAAACTAGTCCCACTTAATTTGGATACTCTAGGAAGAAGTTATGATTGTTTTACCTGGAACACCTTCTTGAGACTAGTCAATAGGACTAGTCAGATACCCTATCTTACATAGGGTGTATCTACAAATTTAAGATGACCCAGAAGATGAATTTTTACCACAGATACCTTACTAATTTCTGTAAATAGCCTCCAGAGTTTAGGGTTAGAAACATTACAGAAAATATTTCATAGCGAAAATTCCACAAGGACTCAGTTTAGGATGCTTCCAAAACCCTATCTTGTACAGGCTGTATCTTTGAAAGTATAAGGCCTCAGGAGCTGAATTTTGAAACCAACGTACCTTGATCCGTCTATTAAATATCTTCCAAGTTGTTCCTTTTGAAACATTGTAGAAACAAAGTTATAGTGAAAATTCCAAGGTGTCTCAAATGTAGCAGCGAAACCCCAAGACCTTGAGCTTTGATACCATATGTTAAGAACCAAATATCAATATAGCATAGAAAAACCTCAAAAAAAGTATTCAATGCCTTGAAAAAGAGATAATTTCAGATAATAAGCCTCTTCGATGGGGAAACCTCCTTTTACCCCACTTAAATGTTCAAGTACAAGATGATTCAAAATGAAAATGTATCCTTGGTATATATAAGAGACTACGAGGTATAATTACAACTAATGGAATAAAGCCGACATAAATAAAATAACATTACTAATATAATATGCCCCAATTAAGGGTTAATGAGCCAATATTAGGGCTTAACAAGAGATCGTGCAAATAGGAAACTCTGGTTGAATCAGAGAAAATATGTTGAGACGATATTGCAGAGGTTTAATATGCATGGAAGTAAACCAGTCAAGGCTCATATTCCTATAGGTGTAAATTTATTTCAGATCAATGTCCCAAGACACAGGAATAAGAAGAGGACATGTCCCATGTTCCATATGCGAGTTCAGTTGGCAGTTTGATGTATGCAATGGTCTATACTAGACCATACATTGCACATGTAGTGGGAGCTTTGAGTAGGTATATGTCAAAAATAGGGAAGGATCATTGGACAACAGTAAAGAGGGTCTTTGATGCATGAGCATTTCTCCATGTTAGCCAGCCAGCCACGTCAGTCGATTCAAATCGCGCGTTCAAGAGAGGTGCAACCTCATTTTCAATTTTCAATTTGAATGTAATAAATGTTGTAGGTTGTTGATCCGAGAGGTCATGCTTTGCACAGGCGTAGAAGTAGGTAGGCCTTTAATGCTTGAAGGCTGAGATCTAGATCCAATTAGTAGACTAGACAGCCCATTCAATGCTATTGAATAGGGTAGGTGAGGTTGGAGGGAAGCGCTTTAAGAGCTCCCTCATGTAAAATATCTTTGATAGTTGTTGTATCTCATTTTGTGGGGTGTGTAAGAGAGAGTCTGCGAGAGAGAGAAGAAGAGAAGGAGCCGAGACCTTGTTACATGCCGTGCTCAGGAACACCTTGCATTGTTTGATTTTTAGGCTTGATAGGTTCTTTGTGGTTTCATGCTAGGAGGGCATGACAAAGTACTGCAGTCTCTGTATACCAGTGCATAGAATCACTTATGAACTTTGAGGAGTCAGACAAAGACGTGCCAGGCTGGCACATAAGATGAAATCAACAACTTAGGAGAACACCTTTGAGGTTGTTGAACACCTCATGAGGCAAGGTTGTGTAGGAGAGACACAGTTGCAGACAGAATTTCTGTTGAGTTCTGTAAAGCTCTGCTAGGTGGGAATTGAGCAAGTGCAAGGAGTGCACAGAGGAAGAACTCTACTATGAGTTCGTAAGAAGACAGAAGCTCTGAGGAGTTCTGTACAACTCTGCCAGGAGGGCATTGAGTCAGTGTGAAGACAAGAACAGGAAGAGAACTTTGTTGAGTTTTGGAATTGGAAGAAGAATCCACTGAAGGATCTTCACAGGGTTGCTGAACACCCTGCAGACTTAGCAATCAGGCTTCTTGAGTGAAGGATATCCGAGAGGGCATCCAAGTTCTCCATCTGCAGGAGAAAGGAAGAAGGATTTACTTCCATATAGGCCTGAGTATCTGAAAATCTCAGAAGAGATAGCACTGTGTGTGAGAAGACTTTGGAGAGGCGCAGAAGTCGCAGAATCCTTTTGAGGATTCAAAAGGATAAGCTCAGGAGGATTAGAATATTTGAGAACACAGGTGATGACTCAAGTCGAAGAGCTCGCAGGTAAAGGAGAACAAAGGTTGAGGCCTTTGAACATTGAAATTCTTCCAAGTCCAAGAAGAAAGCACCAAAGCTCAGGAGGAGCAATAGCTGCCATCAGATTCAGCCGAAGAGATATGGACCATTGAAGGTTTCCTACGTCCAAAAAAGAAGAAGGAGGAGCACACAAGAAGGATGAATCTGGACCGTCGGATCTTGATCCAAATACCCGTCAACCATTAGATATAACAGGAGTTGTGGAGGGCTTAAGTCTTCTCAAACAAAGGCGAAAGTCCCGAAGGAGTATCGTATCAGGAATTCGATGTTCGGGAGTTCGAGAGTCCAGAGGACGAGAGTCTGGGCCCTCGACATCAGAAATCGTGAGACTGCAAAAGGATCTGAGCCATCCATCTGTGGGAGGACTCATGTCATGGAATCTTCCATTTCATAGATTCGGGCATCAGGACTCACAAAGGTGAGCACCTTGACTTTATGAGTAGCGAAGTCCCGAAGAAATCTGAGTCATCTCTTGGAAAGAGGACACGTGTCGCGAGATCCTCTCTATTGGGGATTTAGACATCAGTAGTCTGAGTTCAGGATTTCATGAACTCGGAGGTTCGTAGAGAAAGAGCCCAAGAGTTGGGTGTCCCAATTCATGAGGTCACGAAGTGGTGAAGTCATGAGAAGATCAGGACCGTTCATCTAAGGAGGACAGGTGGCAGTAATCAAAGGATCGACGAAAGTGTTGAAGGGATCTGGGATTCAGATCTCACGAACTTAGAGGTTCGTAAGGTGAGATCCCAATGATTGGGTGCTCCAAGTCATGAGTGGAAAAATCACGAGGAGTGAGGACAAACGTTGGATCTAGAGAACGAGAGGACCATTGGATCAGAGCCTCATCATGCGTATATTGCATTTGGAGGTTGAGAGGACCTTGTCTCGACTATAGAAGTCACGAAGTGCCGAGAGCCAGAAACGAGAGGGAACACATGGCAGAACCACAAGGTGGGGTTCGCATGATTGATAGGTAGACATGCGTTGCTTAGAAAAAGGAGTCAAAACTCCATTGACTTCTCGCGTCTCGAGGATTCGCGAGATAAGAGCACGGGAGCTTGATGCTGAAACTCAGGAAGTGGCGACTAGCGAGAGGTGCTATCATTAAGCCTAGTCAGCGGTCACACATGGAGGGCACTGATAGAGAAGGATCTATACCCATTTCGCAATTTTGGGTATCGCAAGATTGGAAAGGAAGAGTCAGGAGCTTCGACTCGTGAACTCGCGAGATTGCAAATTGTGACAAGGGACTTTGGAATTGGGCCTTGGTGATAGCATTGTGGTCGCTTGGAGGAGGTGGAGCTCGCACCTAGTGCTGTTTACATAGGGGAGCTTCCCGAAAGGACCTATGGATTGAATTTTGAGGTTCCAATTGGGAGCCGAAAGAGCCACTTCGGCTTAGAGAAGATTTTGAACGATCCTGTGCAGTGGATCTTGACCCAAGGGTCGGGGGTCTACACCAATCTTCAGGTATTTGCATGGCACTACCAATTATGGATTGTTCTACCAAGAAAGACTAGGATTGGACAAAATTCTGGACATACATGGGTTTTTTGATGAAGACTGGGCTAGATATCTAGATCGCATAAGATCCACAAGTGGGTATGTTTTTAACCTATTTGGAGGAGAAATCAGTTGGATGAGAAAAATACAGGCTGTAGTGTCACTCTCAAATACAAAAGCTGAATACATGGAAAACACTCATGAAAGCAAGGAAGCAATATGGTTACAGAGATTGTGTTCAGGTATTGGGTTGGTAAAAAAATAGGTGAGATTAGAGTGTGATAGTTAGAGTGCAATCTTCCTGGAAAATAACCTTGCTTATCATTTGAAGACAAATCATATTGATGTTCAGTATCACTTTGTGAGAGACATGGTTGAAGAAAGGTTGACACTGAAGAATGTTGTAGATTTATTAACAAAGTCTGTGAGCACAGAGAAGTTCTCCTGGTGTACAGTAACAATGGGCATTGTTGCCCTGGATTGTTGACTATGTAATCTTGTGAACCCTTGTATGAAAAGAAAACAACAAGTGGGAGAATGTTAGTTATGTGTTATATTCTTTGCATGTGTGTGTGTGGGTGTGTCAAATTCGATAACTGCGTGTGATGATCCCAACTTCCTTCATTCCTTGTGTTGTGTGTGTTAGGAACTTTTATGGGGGGGTTCTTAGAGGGGGCCAGGTTCCTCCCCCCTGGTTACATGCAGCGTTCGGCTCTGGGTGGTATCCCAGAGCTGACGAGGTTCAGGGAAGCTGCAAGATACCAGATATAATAAATATGCAGAACATAAATAAATTGCTAGAAATGGAAGACTAATAGTAATATATCCAACATAATCTCCACAATAACATAGAAATGATATAAGAACAACAAAAAAAATAACACTTTGATTCATAAATCAATGTTCACAGGCCTCTTCGAGGGGGAAACCTCCAATTGAGCAGTGCTCTGTCACAATAATCTCCAAGCTAGGGTTTTCATACCCTCGACCCTTATTTATACTAAATATGTCTATCAAGAGAAGCATATAGAGGAAGATCCTTCTAGAAGTGAAAGATTCTATTAGGTCTTCTTACATTTGCCTTATTCTAATTTATTGAAAGGCCTTATTAATATTGACCTTTATTACATCTGAATACATTGATCTACCTATGTGCGGGTTAGGACCCTAACATGTATTCCCCCTTAAAAATAACCTTGTCCTCAAGGCTTGAGATGTTGAAACTGCTGCAGAATGGTAGCTGGCTCCCAAGTGGCATCTACTGGAGTCGTATATTTCCACTAGACTAGCACTTCCTTGATGGTTCTCTGATGCAGGCGACACTCACATTGGTCCAAAACTGCTTCTAGCTGTAGCCAAATGGATCCTTCTTCAACTAACTCGAGAAGGTTGGTTTGAATTTGGCACCTAGTTCCAATCACCTTCTTTAAGCATGAAACATGAAAAGTAGGATGTAGCTTCGACTAACTAGGCAGAGATAACTAATATGCGACTTGTCCCACATGCTTGAGAACTGTATAAGGACCATAAAATTTGGGCGCTAGCTTCTGACAATGCTCGGCCTTGAGGGAAGTTTGCTTGTATGGTTGCAGTCGCAGAAACACCTGATCCCCTTCTACAAATTGATGTTCAGAGTGACCTTGATCTTCTTGTTGCTTCATGTGATTCTGTGCCATGACCAAGTTCTCTTTAAGGGTATAAAGAATATCCTCTCAAACTGTAAGTGTTTGGTCAACCGCCTGGACCTTCGAGGTACCCAGTAAGTATGAGAGAATTGAAGGTGTATTTTGTCCATATACTACTTCAAAAGGAGTCATGCGAGTAGTTGTATGGTAGGAAGTGTTGTACCACCATTCAGCTAGGGGTCGCCATTGAGCCCACTGATGTTGTTTTTAATAGGAAAAACACCTCATATATGTTTCCAAACACTTGCTGACAACTTCCATTTGACCATCAGTCTGGGGATGATAAGCTCTGCTGAGATGCAATTGGGTGCCCTGTATCTTAAACAGTTCTTGCCAAAAATTGCTTGTGAAAGTTGGGTCACGATCAGAAACAATAGAGTGCGACATGCCATGAAGCTTGAAGACCTGGTCCATGAAAAGTTGAGCCACCGTGGATGTAGTAAATGGGTGTTGAAGAGCGCAGAAATGAGAATACTTGGAAAGGCGATCCACAACCACCATTATGACTGATTTATTCCCTGATTTGGGTAAGCCAGTAATAAATTCCATAGAGATATCCTTCCAAATAGCAAGTGGAATCGGAAGCGGTTGTAGTGTGCCCGGAGATTTGACTATTTCTCCCTTGTTGCATTGACACACTGTTACACATAAAAAATACTCACTTTGATAGTGTTGCAAGTATCTTCATTACAAAGGTCGCAAGTGTCGCTTGTTTCTCACAAGTGTCGCAAGTGTCAAAGAAAGCATACTACCATGATGCCTATGTCATGCCTATAATGACATGAGGAGGACACTTAAAACGCCTCAAATATTTGATTTGGAAGAGGAGAAATGAGTCATCAGGATTACAAACCTTTTGCCATTTGAAATCACCTAAAAAACTGAGTTTTTGAAGGAGAGCGCTCCGCTATACCTCTTCTGGGAGCATTGGCACTCCCCCTTACACTGTCTGGGAGCGTTATAAAGCTCCTCTAGCCCTTTTGAGGGAGCGCTATAGATTTTGAAAGCATTGGTGCCCCCCTAAATCCTACTAGGGAGTGCTACAACGCTCTGATGGTCCTTTTGAGGGAGCGCTACCTATTCTGGGCAGTAGTTAAGTTGTTGAGATGAATGGGGGAAGGATCCTTTCATTCTTGGAAGGCAATTGGATTCGAATCCCTAGTCCAGCCATGATCTTAGGGCAGATCCTCAACTGAAGGAGGCAAATCCTCAACTTCCCCAAGGATATCTCAAGTGGTTAAAGCCTCTCCAAGGCTATATAAGCAAGCTTTCTAATGGTGAAAGAGGACTGGAAAAGGAGAATCACACCAAACTTATGATCTCATAAGTGGTGCTGAAACAAAGATAATTTGGGAGCAAGAGACCTATGATCTCATAGGGAGAAATCAGTGAAGTTATCATCATTCGGATCATGGATCTTTTGAGCAAGGGGTAGGCAAGGAGGACTTGGCAGAGCTGTTGCAATTCATCTATGGTTGTAAGCAATGTTTTGTCCTCATTAATATAATTTGCTTGGCCTGTTTCTTTCTAGTTTGTGTATGATCTTACATGAACTTATCGTTTATAGATAGATCTATTTTCAAGCTAATATCAATAGAGTACGAAGTGGTTGTACTTTTTTTGTCTATAGGACTCATCGAGGAGGCAAAGATTGGAGCTCAACTCGGAGCATGCAGGGACAAATGTCGATAAAGAGGTACTTATATTCTCCTTCCTTCTCATGTATTAGTTTGGATAGATTTGAAAGGAAGTTAGTGTCCATGTTAAGCACTTTCTGTCTTAGAGTTAGGGTCTAGCTCTTTGAGGCAATCTACCTGTCCGCAGGGAGATTTTCCTACAACACACACCTCACATTCAACGACAAAATTACGGATGTCCTATTTCATACCATCCTAGAAAAAAGAACGTTTGACCTTGTCATATGTTTTGGTGAACCCTGAGTGCCCCGCTGTGGGTGTAGCATGATGCTCAAAAAGTACCGTGGATTTAAGCTTTGATTGTTTACTTAAATACAAACAACCTTTGTATCAAAGCTCATCTTGGAGCCAAGAGTACCCTGGGGGATTCGGAGCCTTGGTCTGCAGTTACTGGATCAAATGCGAACTTTTGGGATCTTGAAACCATTCATGGTGCACAGCTTGGAGCCAATCGGGTACAGTGAAGGAAAGAGAAAAAAGAGATCCTTATTCTTCATATTTTCGAGACAGTGCATCCACCACTACATTGTCTTTTCCCTTCTTGTAAATGATCTCATAATCATAACCAAAGATCTTAGTCACCCATTTTTGTT
The DNA here is from genome assembly GCA_009831015.1 of Picea engelmannii. Lineage (NCBI taxonomy): Eukaryota > Viridiplantae > Streptophyta > Pinopsida > Pinales > Pinaceae > Picea > Picea engelmannii. The sequence goes on along the minus strand of ML784324.1, from coordinate 59,827 downwards.
TCTCCTGTGAGGAAATGCATTGTTCCAAAAAGTACTTGAGGAATTGATGGTCAGTCTTAATTTGGAAGCATTTCCCCAAGAGATAAGGGCACCACAGATCAACGACATGCAGAATAGCCAACATTTACTTTTCATAAATGGGTTTGCCCAGATTCCTTTCAGACAGTTGTTTTCTGGTGAAGGCCAAAGGTCGACCCTCTTGCATAAGAACAACATCGATTAATTTCCCTGAGGCATCACATTCCAACACAAAGGTCTTTGTGAAATCAGGAAGGGCCAGAACCGGAGTGGTGCACATGGTCATATTTAAGGTTTGCAAAGATTGAGCAGTGGCTGGAGTCCAAGTGAAAGAGTTCCTTCTGAGGAGAATAGTGAAAGGTGCTGCAATCTTTCTGTAGTTCTTAACAAACTTGCGATAATACCTTGTTAAGCCCATAAATCTATGAAATATTTTGAGAGTCTTTTGGTGCGACCAGTCTTTCATGGCTTCAATCTTTTTCAGAGCCACCCTGATTCCATCCTTGCCAACCAGATGACCCAAGTATTCTACTTCTGAGGCACCAAAATCACATTTAGACTGTTTCAGGAAAAGTTGGTGCTAGGAGAGGAGATGGAGAACTTGATCCACATGAGTAAGATGGTCTGTCTAGGTTTTTCTATAGATGAGGATATCATCAAAGAAAACTAAGACAAAATGACGGAGAAAGGGACGGAAGACATGATTGATGAGGCTTTGGAAGGTGGAGGGGGCATTACACAAGCCAAAGGGCATGAACAAAAACTCATAGTGGCCCTCATGAGTGCGAAAGGTCATCTTGGGAATGTCTGCCTCTTTCATACATATTTGATGATAGCCCGAGAGAAGATCAAGTTTAGTAAAGAATTGGGCACCACTCAATTCATCATGGAGGTCATCAATGAAAGGAATGGGAAATTTGTCTTTAATGATCAGTTTGTTGAGGGCACGGAAGTTAGGACACATCTCCAAGAACCTTCTTTCTTTAGGACCATGACTATAGGAGAAGAGTAAGGGATTGTACTAGGGTGGATAACGCTTTCATTAAGGAGTTCCTGGACCATTTTCTCAATTTCATTTCTTTGTGAAAAGGGGTGGCGATATGGATGGATATTGGGAGGAAGTCTTCCGGGTACAAGGGGAATGGAATGATCATGAACACCGCGGGAAGGAGGGAGTCCTTGGGGAGTGGAAAATACCATTTGATGTTTAGAAATGAGAGCTTGGAGGTCATGTGGCACCGGGGGTGTCTCTGTTGCTTGTATGGCATGGAGTTGGGCAATGACACGAGAATGACCTTTTTTTAGTAGCTTTTCCATGCGATGGGAACTAATGACCTCAGGTGAACTAGCAGTGATGCCTTGGAGTTTATATTGGTGGCCTTCCTGGTCGAATTGCATGGTTAATGCCTTAAAATCCATGAGAATGGGACCCAAAGTTCTTAGCCAGTTTGCACCCAACACAATGTCACAACCACCCATGTCGATAGAAAACATATGGGATTTTAGGTGGTATTCATTGATTTGGAGATGCACATTTTCACAATGCCCTCCACATTTCATGGAACCACCATTGGAAATCATGATTTGGAAATTGTTGACAACATGGATGTAGCAATGAGTTTCTTGGGAAATGCGGCGATGAATAAAATTATGGGTGCTTCCACTATCAACTAGAATGATGACCTTCTGATGCTTGATGTAACCGATTAACTTGAGGGTTTGGGGAGAAAAAAATCCAGTGAGAGCATTGAGGGAAATGACGGGTTCTACTTTGGGAGGGTCTGAGGGAGGGGTTATGTCAGTGATTTTAGGTGACTCAGACATAAGGGGAGTTTCAACATCCTCTTCTGAAATATCCTCAGAGATGGCCATAAAAATCTTTTGTTCCTTACACTTGTGGCCTAGGAAATATTTTTCATCATAATTATAACAAAGGCCTTTGAGTTGGCGTTCATCCATTTCAGTCCTGGTCAATTTTTGGATCTTTAATGGGGCAAAGGGAGTAGTGGGAGTGATGGGTTTAGGGCGAAGGATAAAGGAGGGTTTTTGGTTTTTAGATGATACAACATGTTGTGCTTCTTTATCTCTTTTAGTAGCCTCCACCCAACTCGAGGGTCAAGCCATGAGGACATGGGCCCGAATCTCCTCCTTGAGGCCACTGATAAAACACTCTCGAAAGAAAGCATCAGTCATGCCCTCTGTTCGAAAATCCAGGCGCTCAAAGGCAGCTATGAATTCTTCTACTATTCTGGATTGTTTCAACTTTTTCAAACGGCCCAAATGGTTGGTGTCCATGTCAAAGCGTTCATAAATCTTAGTCACAAATTGGGTCCAAGCAATATACCCTTGACGGGAAGTTTTTTTCCATTGCCACCATTGCCAACGTTCTTGATCTAGATGGAGAACACCATATCAAAGTTTGGACAAGTCATCTATGATTCCGTATAAAGAGAAATAATGTTCCATTTGGGTTACCCAACCAGTGGGGTCCGAGCCATCAAATTTGGTCACATCCACCCGCGGAAGGCATAGGTCATGTTGAAATTGATGGTGATGAAAGGTATGGGAATGGGAGGAATGTTCACCTTCGGTCTTTGGAGGTGCTTCAGAGAAATGGTCATTTATAGGGATCTTCAGTTTGGTGCAGAGGGATGCAAAGATAGATTCAAGCTAGGTGGTCAGTTCTTGTTAGACTTCCTCCATTGAGGACTGCATGGTTGTATTTATGGTTGTATTAATGGATGAATCGATGGAGGAAACAGTAGCACTGAGTTGTTTCACTTCTTTTTGGGTCTCAAGGAAACCAGATTGCAAGGTGTTGAAGCGAGTTTCCATATCTTGGCTATGGGTATGGGCCATGAGGATGGGTGAACTAAAAAGGGGCAGTCGGGGTCAAATTTTTTTCTGAAAAATGATATGCATGAATGTGATAAGGGCAAAGAGATGAATCCAATGGAATAGGTCTCAAATAATGGTGAAAAAATTTCCAGACTTTTTTTTTTTTTTCACCTGCGGAGTTATACTCCAGTCTGAAGAATAATGCAATGATGAAATCCCCAAATGCTTAACCAGAAAGAAATGTGTATTTACTTGGCAACCCAAACATAGTTGCGTGGCAATAGATCTGGTATGTTTTAATTTTTTTATGTTTCTATCCCCCAAGGGTTAGGTATTCAAGGGTTCTATAGACAAGGGTTTGCCTTGTGCTATAGCTCTTTGATATATGTGCAGGGTCCAACAGTAGTACTCGGCCCAATATCTCAGGGAACTAACTGAGGATAGACCATACCCTTAGCTGTACTACCCGACTACCCAGGTACTAGAGAGTATCTTCCCAAGTGTTGTTCTCGGTGACACTATAGCAGTCCGACAGCTGATAGGTTTATCTAAAGAGGGCTTAAGGAAATCTAGGTCGATCTGTACACATGTGTTGTCTGATGCACTACCACTTGAAGGGGTACTAACAGAGGTTACAAGGGTGGACAACAGATGTGTGCTTAAGAACCACTTGTATTTCCTGTGTGTATGAATCCCTCAACCGCAGGTTTATACGCGTAACGACAAATCTCTGTGGCTTAAAGGCATCGGAATACGTCTAAAAAATTCCCACAATTTCTACCAAGGAAAGTGCTCTGATACCACTTGCAAGATACCAGATATAATAAATATGCAGAATAGAAATAAAATGCTAGAAATGGCATAATAACAGTAATATATCCAGCATAATCTCCACAATAACATAGAAATGATATAAGAACAACAACATAAATAGAACTTTGATTCAAAAAGAAATGTTCACAGGCCTCTTTGAGGGGGCAACCTCCAATCGAGCAACGCTCTGTTACAATAATCTCCAAGATAGGGTTTTCATACCCTTGATCCTTATTTATAGTAAATATGTCTATCAAGAGAAGCATCTAGAGGAAGATCCTTCTAGAAGCGGAAGCTTCTATTAGGTCTTTTTACATCTGCCTTATTCTATTTTATTGAAAGGCCTTATTAATATTGACCTTTGTTACATCCGAATATATTGATCTACCTATGTGTGGGTTAGGACCCTAACAGAAGCGCCTCGAAAAATGTTTTTTGGGCGTTTATTTCTATTTTAGTGGATTTTTCTATTTTTAGCAGTTTTCTAAATTAATCGCAGATTAAGGGATTAGGGTTTTGGTAGTGACGAAATATCTAAAATATTGTATATATTGTATGGTGAATGGTGAAATTAATATAATGAAGAGTTGACAGGTGTGACACTAAGGAATCATGGTTTTCTCCCAGTTAAGGGTTTCCAGCGTAAATATCTGTGTACTATGCGTATGAGCCATTAGTTGATTTTTGTTTTGATTAAGAATATGTATGCATTTATTTACTTCATAGGTTTAAAACTTACACTTAGAGGATTGAAATATCTAGAAAAATTTCATGGACGAAGAAATGGCAGCCTTGGATAAGAATGAAGCTTGGGATCTAGTGGAGTTGTCGACTAGAAGAAATCCCATTGGAAGCAAATGGGTATTTAAAAAGAAGCTAAATGAAGAAGGAAAAATGGAGAAATACAAAGCTCGATTAGTAGAAAAGGGTTATTCTCAGGTTGAGGGAATTGATTTTAGTGATATTTTTTCTCTTGTTTCCAAGTTAATCTCTATAATATTTTTGTTATCTGTTTTTGTTGCATATGATTTTGAATTAGAAAAAATGGATGTGAATACAATATTACTACATGGGGATATGGAAGAAGAAATCTATATGAAGAATCCAAAAGGATTTGTTGTGAAGGGAAAGAAGGAGTTGGTATGCATACTGAAAAAGTCCATGCATGGTTTAAAATAATCACCAAGGAGGTGGTATAAAAAAATTGATACTTATATGTTGGGACTTGGTTTCACAAGAAGCAAATAGGATCACTGTGTGTATTTTAAATTAATTGGTGATCATTTGATTTATTTAGTCTTGTATGTGGATGACATGTTGTTTATAGGAAACAACAAGAAGATTATCTAGGATGTGAAAACTCAGTTTTCCTCTAAATTTGACATGAAGGATGTCAGTGCTTCAAATTTCATTTTGGGCATGGAAATTAAAAGAGATTGGAAAAAGAGGAAACTTTGGTTAAATCAGAGAAAATATGTCGAGACAATATTGCAAAGGTTGAATATGCAGGAATGTAAACCAATCAAGGTTCCTAATTCTATTGGTGTAAATTTATCTGCAAATCAGTTTCCCGAGACATGGGAAGAGGAGGAGGACATGTATCATGTTCCATATGCGAGTGAAATTGGAAGTTTGATGTATGAAATGGTATATACTAGACCAAACATTGCACATGCAGTGGGAGTTTTGAGCATGTATATGTCAAAACTAGGGAAGGAGCATTGGACAATAGTAAAAAGGGTTTTAGGTATTCGTGTGGAACTGCTAGCTATGGATTGTGCTACCAAGGAAGACCGAGATTGGACACAATGTTGGATATACATGGAATTGTAGATGCATACTGGGCTGGAGATCTGGATCGTAGGATATCTACAAGTGGGTATGTGTTTTACCTGTTTGGAGGAGAAAAAGACAGGTTGTAGTGGCACTTTCAACTACAGAAGTTGAATACATGGTAGTCACTCATGCAAGTAAGGAAGAACTATGGTTACAAAGATTGTGTTTAGGTATTGGGTTGGTACATCAAGCTGTAAGGATAACTTGTGACAATTAGACTGCATTTTTTTGGTGAAGAACTCAGCTTATCATTCAAAGACAAAGCATATTGATATTCAATATCACTTCGTGAGAGACATGGTTGAAGAAAATAAAGTTTTGTTAATGAAGGTGGACACTTTGGAAAATGTTGCAGATTCATTAACAAAATCTTTGAGCATTGAGAATTTCTTTTGGTGTAGAGAATCCATGGGTATTGTTTCCCTAGATTGTTGACTATGTAACCTTGTAACCCCCTGTATGCAAAGAAAACAACAAGTGGGAGAATGTTGGGTATGTGTTATATTCTTTGCATGAGTAATAGTGTCTACATTGCACCGAGCGCACGAGGGGGGTTTGAGGGGGGCGACAATGCCCCCTAGAATTTTTTTTCCTTGAGAAACATGTCACATTTTTTCATCATTTTTCTTGTTACCTCAATTTTCATGTCCATTGTTGGGCGATTTTTCAGCACATGGTTTTTTTCCGACAGTTTTCTATTTCTGGTTAAGGAATTAGGGTTGTTGACTAATACAGATGTAACATACCCTTCCACCCAGGCCAGTTCATGCCACCAAAAATATTTCATGCTCTAATACCATATTGTAACATACCCCGCCACCCAAACTAGGTCATGCCACCAAAAATACTTCATGCTCTAATACCATATTGTAACATCCCCAACATCCAACTGGGCTATGCCACATAAAATTTTCAAACTGTATATAAATAAAAACATATGCACACATAAAATATTGCGAAAATTTATATATAAAACTTAAATAAAAAAAATACATTCTGCAAATGCACATATTCATACAGAATAATAATAAAAATACACATGCAACACACACAGGAATAACCCATAAAAAAAAATTCATATATAATAATACAACATGTAATTTAACACAAAATGGACACCTATCTTGGTAAAAATATCACCAACTGTGTGCAGACCTTCCACGAACCTCCTATCCTTAGACCACGCTACTCATCACTCTCATCAATGGGTCACCCCTGAGTTGGGACTAAACTCCACCCGGGTAAAGGGATTCCTAACCAGGCTGATGTATCTCAAACAAAAAGAAAAACTACATCATAGGTGCCAACTCAAACTAACAACCTACAGTCCCTCATTCCCCACATTCTTGTCCCACCCCAAGAAGTGTGCCCCTTCTCTGTTCAACAGTCCTTCGGCTATCCTAGTTCCTTTTCAGGGCTTCAGCAATAGGCTGGACAAGAAGTCTTAGAGCCTTGTAGCTACATTTTGACACCTTCAGGAATTCAATTCCCAACAATTCTCTCACCTAGAGAGAATTTATCACAGGCATGATAACCCGCCTCTTCAGTCCAACTCCTAAGCTAACCAGGTATAGGTACAGGTACGGGTATAGATATAAGTACATGTATGGGTATGGTACTGGTTCGGGTATGATACAGGTACATTGATAGTAATAGAATGGTACAGTGGATAGCTAAATGAATCTTCGAATGATGATGGAATCCCCAAAAAATGAACTAAGTCCAAGCTATGTGTATGCATGTCCCCAAATTGACACTTGTCATGTTGAGGACTACTTTGGCCCACTTGTCCCCATCCTTAGATTTTAGGATAAAATAATTATCCATACTTTATACTTTAAGGAATAATAATATAATATTCCTTTTTGGCTTAAGCTCTCTAGCTTATCCCCTTATCCTTAAATTTTATCCCCTTTTACATAACCAGTGGAGTTTAGTCACCCATACTCTTTTATCGTGGTTCATCTACACACAACGATGTATTATATTAATGATATGATTACATATACAAAAATAGGCTCACTGGGCTTTAACATCTAGGCTCTCCGGCCTAATCATCACATAAGCCTTCTGGCTTATAATAAACTAGCTTACCAACCTACAAAACACAACATATACAAAAAGGCTCTCTAGCCTCAAAATTGTGTGCACATAGGTTTGTTGCATGTGGTATCCTGGAATGTGCACACTTCATCATTTTATTGCAAAGTACATGTGCGCACTATACCATGGAAGGTGCATGCAAAATGATATAAAACAACTCACCATCTTCAGTACATCTGCATTTACAATTTGGGGTTCATCCTAGGGGTATTACAATCCCCTCCCCTTATTTATGCACTATCCTCAGTGCATTATATACCATGTACCATTCAAATTCTTTAAAAATATCCAAGCTTTAGCTATTGGAAGCTTGTTATCCTTTTGGTTCTCTACTTTTCAACACCAATTCTGCTATTCATACTACAACTGGAAGTCAATTGCTATGTTCCATAGATATTCTTCCAGGAATAATTCAGCTCATTGTTCCATTTGACACACCCTTCTTATGGAATTTACCATGCCATAAGCATCCTTGGGTTTCCTCCTCCTTGTTTCACTCACCCTTCCAGGCTTAGGCATCCATTCACTGCTATGCATTCCTTCAGTGATCCATCTTTCCAAGTCTTTCACACACAAGGAGAGTGCTAACCCATTACTAGAACCCCACCAAGGTTCTACAATTATAGGGCTTTAGTGTCCTCAACAATAGTTGTTCTTTCCTAGAATTCCAACTTTAATCAATATTATATCATCTACATCACACACATGCAGTTATCACGAGATACATTGTAAAAAAAAATTCCATTTTAGAAATCAAATTAATTTCATAAGGAATTGGACTTTTCCCAAAATATGAAATTCTATTTTATAATTTTTATTTTATTTTTTATTGTTGTTGCAATAATAGGATGCATTCTTCCTTATGGTTTTCAGCAAGCACCATGTTGAATACCATTTTTCCTGTAATGATTCTATCTTGCATACAACCAATAGATTGTCAATATTTCATGTACATCATATTTTAATTGCAATATGTACAAAAACCTTATGCAATAATCTTAGAATTTCCTACACCTATCTATCCAATCACAATTTCCAAACAATTTATTAGATAGAATGACTCATCATTCTATGCATATGCATGTTCGCAATTAACAACAATAAGTTCATTATTTCAATTTTCTGAACAAAATTTTTTTTGTAGGCACTATTCCTATGACTATGTGACTTGCAACTTTCTTGTTGCAATGTCTAACAGTTCCTGAAATGTTCTCATCTCCCTGAGTTAGCAACATTTCTTTCATTAGTATAATTATGTCCATTCAAAAACATATATACATGCACTCACAAAATGCATTCAACAAATGCATTTAAGCATACAATTATATCATGTATGAGTGCAACTTTGCCACATACTAGACATGAGTGAAACTCTCAATGCCTACTTATTCAATGCACCTTTGTATTGATTTTCATAATGATATTTATCTGAGTCATGTATCTCACCATTCATAAATTGGAAATCTAGCCAATGTCTTGACACATTCTCCACACACTTCCCATTGTCTTCTCGATTATTTGGATGCCTTCCTTTTTGACTCGAACACTACACCAAGAATATAATTCCGTGGTGTGCATTAGTGTTAGAAAAATGGTTGCATTCCATTTTTTACTTAAAGGTAGGAATCTCATTGGGTAATTGTGTGGTACGTAACTTTTATACATCCATACCTTGCCATATCCAACCTTTTCCTAGTCTCATACATGACTAGATTTCCAGGCATCATTCCTATAACAAGTTCTTATCTTTTATTTATTTGTTTATTACCTCATAACCAAATTAACATGACATGATACTATGTCAGTGTGTGCATTCAAAAGATAAAAATATTTGATAACTATAACAGGCCTCTAGCCTTTACCAGACCTAGTGGTAACTTATTCCTATTAATGCACTTAAACAATACCATACTGTGTATTATAAAAATTCAATTTGGTGAAATTCTTACCTAAATTTCCCTTTAGCAACTATGCACCATAATTTCAAAAGAGAAATGCTTACCTACATAGTTGCCATTAAATGAATTTAATGCTACCTGATTAGCTAATGATAGTAGAAACTCTCATGCCTCTTTATGAGTCTTATAATCAACATTCCAACTTTTTGTTGTGTCCTTCCATATGCAACAACATTATCAACAACACTTGAAAACATGCAAGCATTCTCACTTTATGGTTGTCCCAAAAAGACATAACATACTTGTTGCTATAGTGATTGCAACAAATTCTTTCTCCCTATATCACTTTTCCTTGTTTATCTCAGAAGTCTTCAATTCTTCTGGATTCCTGAATCTTCATGTGCTCTTCACTGTAACCATTGTGCATGATTATTTCTAACCTGAGCACTTTCTATCCAAATCACTCTTGGTTTCCTTTGATTTTACATCCAAATACTAAATTGATATTAACCTTCAACTTGTATTTATTTCCTGGATCCATCTATCCCAAATCATACTTGGATGAATTATAATTCCAATCATGTTGTCTTATAGACTTTTTATCTTCAACATCCATTTAATTTTCGGACTGAACTATTCCAGCTCTTCCTTGAATGAATACTTTAGTGTTTGTGTTTTCTTTCACTCTTCTCTTCTCCTTGCCAACTAGTCTCAAACTTGGCTTGCATAGCCAGTCTCTAACATACTGTAAGGATGCACATATGCCTCCTTCTCTAGCTACATAGAATTAATTAAAAGTACTTAATACTTCTTTTAATTTACCATCATAATTTCAAGTGATACTTCCACCCCCTGGAAATGTCACTCATGGCTCTATGCCACTTGAGATGGATTCTTCTCAGGCACCATCTCTTTTGCATTCAAAACCATGCATATAACCATTTCCTTCTTCATGGTTCCTTACTGACTCTCTACAGAGATTTATTTCACTTTTAAGTCTTTCTTGGCTTTGACATCTCCATGGTATTGTGGAAATATATTCAATACTTTTGGAATGCATCAACAATACTATACTATTCTTTATTTCCCTCCTAGAGTGTTGTCCTGCATTCCCATTAGCTTGATATCTACCTCATGATTTCTTCTTCCATTATCCTAGGATGTTCATGGACTTGCAACTACATATTATGTTGATATTAATTTTCAGCATTCCACTATTATTTGGATTCCTCTGATCCAACTCCTACATGACCCAATTATATTTCCATTCATGTTTTCTGAGTAACCTTGGATAGTTAACACCAAATTACTTCTTAAGGTACTTTATTTATCCCTTCCTTATCTGATCATATCAACACTTGGATTTTCTTGATAACTATTACTTTCTCCTGTCTTGACCAATCTGATTTCAACCTGACTTGCATAATCCCCTTCCATCATGCCATATTGATGCACCTATGCCTCAATTGACACACCTTACTTATGTGCACCTTCATTTATTTACCCTTGATGTGATGCCCTTCATACCATGCTTCCACTGCGCACTCTGATAACCATAAGGGAAGTATTACTCTATAATTTCATAGCTAATCCCTAGATATGATGCACTCTTTATCCATATATGCATTAAGCCTCTTTATTTACCTGATTACTATCATTCTGATAGTCAATTCCTTTTATAATAGATCTGACTCCAATGTATTTCTTACTCTATATATTGGTTTCTTTGGGAGTGAATGTTATTTCACTAATTGATTCACTACATGATCTATTATTTTACCCAGATTCCATTGAGTACTTGAATAACATGAGTGGACTTCCTGTAGTGGCTTCCCAAGACTTTATGACTACACCCAGATTCATTCTTTAACATTTTGTAGTTTTGGATTTTGATCATCTTATGAAATATTTTTTTCATAGAACTCTTTCCTTGAGTACCTCTAATTTTATTTTATTTTTAAGTAAAAAAGGCAGGTCCTGTTATATTAAAATTGCAAAATTACAGAGTTATGTTGGAGTGCCAACTGTCCCGCCTGAAGAGGAAACCAAGATACCTGGCCATTCCATGCCACTTCCCAAACTCAAAATTTCAGGCTGCCATCCTACCCGAAGGAAACCAGGATGCATGGCCATCTTTAGATTAAGTCTGTTCTCTACTACTCTACCGATAGCATTGCTATAAGCTAACTGAGCTATAACGCTGGTTTGCAACAAAAGAAAAAAGTTTCTAACTAAGAGAATGCAAAAAAACCTTTTAACCAGTGTTCTCATAATCGTCTCCATTCTTTCCATGTTTGACTGAAATTGTGTAGACCTGTGCGCATGTAGGGCATTGGTGTCTTGGGGAAGTGATGGAATAAGCGGTGTAAATGATCCGGATTATTTTCGGCATGAAATGAGAGCGAAGATATAATAACAAAATGCACAGAGATATTGCAGATATTCAATAATATAACAGAAATGTATCAAAGATGCAACCATAAACATGGATATACAGTAATACACGATTTCTATTAATCATAGAAATGTACAGAGACTGTAAAAATACAGAGTGAAAGACTCGCTAGAATGGTGGCAGCTTATCTCTGAGAAGAGATGTGACGGCTACTCGCATTCACAAGAAGATGGTTACAATGAGGCTTTGGAGGCCTTTTTACAATAATAGGGAATGCCAAAATTCCTAGACATCCAAAAACCTAACCCTAGGAGATGAAGCGCCAAAATTCATGTGGGCCCCGTTTGGGTAAGTTGGTGCATCAACTTCCCGGGGTCGTAACTTTTGCATACGGTCTCCGTTTTAGGCGTGTGATAGCTCGTTAGAAAGGTATCGTTGAGGAGATTCATTTTGGGGGCTCAGTTATGCCTTTGGATATAATTGAGAACCTTTATCTCAAAAAATCTTCATTTAGGCCCTCAAAATGGCCCCGGAAGTGAAAACCTGCTAAAAATAGTAAATTGCCAAA
>ML784324.1:10156-45815 GCA_009831015.1 Picea engelmannii | reverse complement strand
AAGGTGATCTTTTCCTTGTCTGAAAAATTATGAACAGAGAAATAACCTTCTAGCATATTTAACCATTTATCTAGGGCATCTGCATCTATTTGACCTTCAAATACGGGAATATCAAAATTAACCTGTACCTTGAAAGGTGAGGTTCCTCCAAAGTGGTCACTTGATGAAGATGTTCCTGATGCTATCGGCAGGCGTTGAAGGATGTGGGAAAAATTCTCCATCATTTCGTCCCTCTGTCACGTGAGAGCTTGCTCAGGCAACAAACTGATAGGATCGTCTGCTCCGTCAATTTTCTTTTCTTCCGCCATTGAGGGTTTCTTGGGTGTGCGAGAGTGATTGTCTTCAAGAGAGACAATCTTGAGACCCAACTTTCTATACTCGGACCTCGTCGGGGACATGCACTGAAAAAACGATCAAGAGCAGCCTGCTCTGATACCACTGATCCGGATTATTTTCGGCACGAAATGAGAGCGAAGATATAATAACGAAATGCACAGAGATATTGCATATATTCAATAATATAACATAAATGTATCAGAGATGCAACCATAAACACAGATATACAGTAATACACGATTTCTATTAATCAGAGAAATGTACAGAGACTGTAAAAATACAGAGTGAAAGACTCACTAGAATGGTGGTAGCTTATCTCTGAGAAGAGATGTGACGGCTACTCGCATTCGCAAGAAGATGGTTACAATGAGGATTTGGAGGCCTTTTTACAATAATCAGGAATTCCAAAAGTCCTAGACATCCAAAAACCTAACCCTAGGAGATGAAGCACCAAAATTCATGTGGGCCCCGTTTGGGTAAGTTGGTGCATCAACTTCCCGGGGTCGTAACTTTTGCATACGATCTTCGTTTTAGGCGTGTGATATCTCGTTGGAAAGGTATCATCGAGGAGATTAATTTTGGGGTCTCAATCATGCCTTCGACTAACAATGAGAACCTCAATCTATAAAATGATTCATTTAGGCCCTCAAAATGGCCCCGGAAGTGAAAACCTGCTAAAAATAGTAAATTGCCAAAATGGCCAGAAAACTGTTTTGATCCATTTGGAAAAGGTGGGTGGCCCCCTATATCCACCTAGATCATTAAATCATATCCAGGCATTGGTTGATGCGGATGGCCCTGAAAATCTAGTCATCCACCATGTTGCGTATGTCGAAGATTAATTCCAGGTGCTCCAGGTGAAGAAGTGGTGGCTGGTCCTGCAAGTCTTGCGAAGTGGATAGGGGGGGAGCTTTCTTCCGTGCATCAACCTCATCCATTTTCTTGCTTCCTATTCTGTTGTTCCATTTCCTTAGGGGTTTCACCGATTGTGATATGTATGTTTCCTTCTGTGCCTTCCTGTAACTCTTCCTCCATGAAGCAAGATGTAAATTCATCAGCTGGAGTATCCCTGGGACCATGTGTTGTTCTTGGAGTAGGGGTTATGACATCCTTTCCAAAATAGGCGGGGGGATCCCAATTTTCTGGGACTTTGAAGAGGAGATTCTCTAAGTAATTATGGATGGATTCATCTGGAACAATCTCCTCGACATACGCCATGGGAGGTGTTCCATTTCTCCTACTAGCTAGAGCCAATGCTTTTTCAAATTTCTTCTGTCACTTCCTGTGTGAGTCGGATGTATACCATGTTGTGCCTCTGCGAGGCCACCCCCTTTCTCTTGGAATTCTTAGAAGAAAATCTATTATCGGAATACCAGCTGAAGGGGTGTCTCTGTTCTTACACCTTGAAGGTTCCGCCTTCGGCTCTGCAATCTTGAAATGCATCACAAATGATCCAAGGTGGTTGATAAGGATGAAGGTAATGTCTTTGGACATTAAGGTTATGGTGTTAATGCTATGATCGACCATCCTCCCCGCTCGCATGAGAGGCCTCGTCGTTTGGTAAGAGCTTCCTGGGGTCACTCCCATCCTTAATGTCGAGGAGATGGGAGCTGGTGGCCAGCATTTATGGCACCACCCAGCTCTGATCCGCATGTCCTTCCCTCTCCACGTGGAACCCCATCCGAGGGCCCTGAGTAACTCTAATTATATTAACTAAATTTCAACCTTTTCACCTCGTAATAACTAAAAAAATTTAACTCTGCAAAAATGTGTAGCTAATAAAATTTGTTAGGCTAAAGAATTTAACAAATTTATGAAATTATGTGCAATTATGTTTAAATATTGCATCATAATTCCTTCTTCTAATCTCTTGAAAATTGAATTCCTAGATCAATTTTATGGGTGGATAATTATACTCCTCTATCCAAGACCTTTCTAATGACTACTCCCTTTCTCAATTCTGAGTCTTGAGCATAAAGTTATGGTCATTTGAAAATTATCCATTAATTCTTCTATTCACACATCAACTTGGTGCAACTCTGTGCTATAATTATGAGTTTTTGCATCTACTCCATTGGATTTTTGGTAAGAGCTCAATCATTTTTCTTCATATACATATTTTGGACAGTCTATCCAAATTTCATCTCTTTCTGGGTTCTAGGTTGCTAGTTACAGCCTGTTGAAGTTCTAGGCCAATTAGTGTTTTTGATCTGGAATGCTACATGTACCTTCTATGTTGTCTTGAACATTTTTAGCATGCACATAATTTTAATTCATCTCTAGGACTATCTCTATGGTTCAATAGCTTTCCATATACTGCTCATGCGCCTCAATCTAATTCCAGAGTAGAAATTTATGGCCCTTCGAAGTTAGTTGGGTCTTAAAATTTACCCTCCATTGTTTGTCTTGTAACTTCCTCATAAAAGATCTATTTGACGAATGGTTTACACCATTAGAAATATCTCTCCAGGATCTTTCATTTGAGCTGCAAAGATAGAGTGTACCTAGGTACACTCTTCTCGCGGGGTTTTTGAGTATCTTAAAACGTTGTTTAGGGCCTCAAAAACGTGCTTCAAAAATATGACCTTCAAACAGTATAAAATGTCGCAGAAATTCATTGGTTTTTTGCTCTTGTACACCATCCAAATGACTTCATGCACACAAGTTTGAAAATGTACACCCATATTTAGCATGCACAACAACACCATAAGGTAGTGCATGCTCCATGCACCTATAACCAATGTGGATCACTTCTCTGTCGCGCCAATAACTGGTGTGCACTACTTTTGTGTCATGCACAAATATCCACCGTGCACAATTTTGGTTCATGTACTAATACTTGTTGCATGCAATTTTTGTGTCATGCAAAACTATTTCGCACGCATTGCACTCTACGCGCTGCACCATGTCAAATTTTAGTACGCCCCCACCGCGCACCAATACTTCGTGTGCACCATTAATTAAATTGTCGCATGACAACATATACCCACATTGCGTGTGCACCAACAAAATTCCTCTGTGCTCTGTCAATACTGTGCACACCATGCACGCCATTATTATGTATGCGCACACTGCGCGCACTAGAATTACGCATGCGCCACTTAATCCACGTCACACAATGCTAAATTTAATGCACACACCCATGCACCAATATTTTCCATGCATTACCACTCTTCCTTGCGCAACACCAAATTTAAGTGTGCACACCCGTGTGTCAATATTTTCCGTGCATTACTACTTTGTACCATGCAATGCTAAATTTAGTTGCGCACACCCACACACCAATATTTTCCACATATTACCACTCTGCACCGCACAATGCCAAATTTAAATGTGCACACCTACGCACCAATATTTTTCGTGCATTGCCAATCTACACTGCGCAACACCAAATGTAAGTGCACACACCCACGCTCCATTATTTTCCACGCATTTCCACTCTGCACCGTGCAACACCAAATTTAAGTGCGCACACCCACACACCATTATTTTTCGCGCATTACCAGTTTGCACTGCACGGCATCAAATTTTAGCACACGTAGCCACACACCCTTATTTTCCATACATGACAAGCATTTCACTACAGATATTGCAATTTTAGTGCACACACCTTTGCACATTCATTTTTATGTGCATCAATTCCTCGTGAATTTCGCTGCAGAAATTGTGTATTTTGCCTAACTTTTTCCCAATTTTCACCATAGACATTCTGCAACTAGGAAATTTGTTCAACTTCTCCCTGATAACACCAATTCAACCTCTGTGACAACAAATTTCTATTGGTTGACATTTATGGAACATTTTTTTCCCAAACTTAATTCACAAATTGAGAATTTTAATCAACTAATATTGCTCCATTTGTCATGGCTTCCCTCTAACTTCAAATTCGACCAATTCCAGGTCTGAATTTGCTAGACCGGAGATTAAATTAAGAATATTTCACTACTTGGCCAAATTTCTCAATTTTCCCATGAATTTAACAACAGAAATTGGGGCTTTTTCCCAATTCCACGTAATGGCTTCTAATATTTACCACAGACACTCTATAACTTGAAATTCGGCCACTTCAAAATCAATTCTTTATGAAATTTCACTTCAACCCAACTTGCTCGACCCAACCAGGATTGGTGTAAAAAGATGGAGCTCTGATACCATATTGTAACATACTCGTCCACCCAGGTCGGGTCATGCCACCAAAAATATTTCATTCTCTAATACCATATTGTAAAATACCTAGCCACCCAGGTCGATTCATGCCACCGAAAAGATTTCATGCTCTGAAACCATATTGTAACATCCCCAACATCCAACTAGGCTATGCCACAAAATTTTCAAACTGTATACAAATAAAAACATATGCACATACAAACTCTTGCAAAACTTTATATGTAAAACTTAAATCAGACAAATACATTCTGCAAATGCATAGATTCATACATAATAATAATAAAAATGCACATGCAACAGACATAGGAATAACCCATAAAAATAAACGCACACATAATAATGCAGCATGTAATTTAGCACAAAATCAACACTTATCTTGGCAAAAATATCACCAATTGCGTCTAGAAATTCCACAAACCTCCCAGCCTTAGACCACGTTGCTCATCACTCTCAACATTGGGTCACCCCTGAGCTGGGACTAAACTCCACCCGGGTAAAGGGATTCCTAACCAAGTTGATGTATCTCAGACAACAGGAAAAAATCTGTCACAGGTGCCAACTCAAACTAACAGCCTACAGTCCCTCATTCCCCACATGCTTGTCCCATCCTAGGAAGTGTGCCCCTTCTCTGTTCAACAGCCCTTCGGCTACCCCACTTCCTTTTTGGGGCTTCGACAACATGTCAGACAAGAATTCTTGGAGCCCTGTAGATGCAGTTTGGCACCTTTGGGTATTCAATTCCCAACAATTCTCTCACCTAGAGAGAATTTCTCATGGGCCTCACAACCCACCTCTTCAGTCCAACTCCTAAGATAACCAGGTATAGGTATAGGTACGGGTACAGATATAAGTACATGTATGTGTATGGTACTGGTTCAGGTACAATACATGTACAATGATAGTAACAGAATGGTATAGTGGACAGATGAATAAGTCTCTGAATGATGATGGAATCCCACAAAAATGAACTCAGTCCAAGCTATGTAAATGCATGTCCCCAACTTGACACTTGTCATGTTGAGGAATACTTTGGCTCACTTGTCCCCGTCCTTAGATTTCAGGATAAAATAATTATCCATACTTTGTGCTTTAAGGAATATTAATTATTCCTTTTTGCCTTAAGCTCCCTAGCTTAGCCCCCTATCCTTAACTTTTAGCCCCTTTTCCCTAACCAGTGGAGTTTATTCCCCCATACTCTTTTATCGTGGTCGATCTACATGCAACGATGTATTATATTAATGATATGAGTATTTAAATATACAAAAATAGGCTCATTGGCCTTTAGAATCTAGGCTCTTTGGCCTAAGCATCACATAAGCCTTATGGCTTATAATAACTTGGCTCACAAGCCTACAAAACACAACACATACACAAAGGCTCTCTAGCTTCAAAATTGTACATACTTAGGTTTGTTGCGTGCGGTATCCTAGAATGTGTACATTTTTTCATTTTAGTGCGCAATACATGTGTGCACTATACCATGGAAGGTGCATGCAAAATGATATAAAACAACTCACCAGCTTAAGTACATTTGCATTTACAATTTGGGGTTTATCCTAGGGGTATTACACCAGATAATTGGGTTATGGTTTTGTATGCCACTGGATCCTATATGTATATCGTATTGTAAACAATGTATCACTATGAATGACTATAGAATATGTTGGTTTTCCCAGTTTGGGTTTCCAAGGGAAAAATCTTTGTGTAATGTTTGTATTTTCCATTGTATCTTTTGTGTTCCTTTACTGAAAATATGTTTGCAGTAAATATTGTACAAGGTTAAAATCTATAGGCACGGTAATTTGGGTTGCGCAAGAACCCTTGTATTATAGTAGTTATACCATAGTAGCAAGAAAAAAAAGGAAAACCAAATAAAAAGTAGAAAAAAGGAAGAAAACCACATAAACATTAGATATAAGGAAAATAAAAAAAGAGAGTATTTGAGTACTAAGGTAGAAGAACTTGCGTAGAAGGGATGATAATCACAGAAAATGCACTACAACCAGACACAGACAAGACTGCCTATGCAAGATAGCGATGACACAACAAATACCTAATGCGAAGTATGGTAATTACAAGGTCGTTAAGAGTTGTAAGGAATGGAAATGGCAGTTTGGCCACCGATGTAATAGGTCATAAAAGCATCTTATAAGTATTGAATGGGAAAATTCATAGGAAATCATGAACAAATTAGTGATACGAGAGGAAAATCCTAATAGGGATTTGGAAATAAAGGAACATTTACTTAACCACTCACCCACCACATTGACATAGTGGACAAGGAAGTTAAGACATGATGAGATAGGTATACTTGGCATGAAAGAACAAAAACAACAAGAAGTCGGGAAACTCTAAGTCATTTTTACATACAAGAGGGAGCGAACATAACCAAATTACTAGAGCCAAGTTAAAAGGACCTACACAGATACACAGAACTCAACCACACATGTTGGCCCTCAACCAAGTTTTGGGGAAACTTTGGTCAGTTTTGGCCCACTTTTGGACTTCGACATGTTGGTCGAAGAAGGAGCACCCAGGTGGAGATGAGATTGTGAATATCACTTATTTTACGGGCTATGTGGACCCAGTAAGGGGTCCTCTAGGGTTTTCTAATGGTTTTATGGGATGTCAGCCCATGGGTTTTCCCCATGTTTAGGCCTTATTGTAAGGGTTTGTAAAGTATAAATAAAGGGGAATGTATTGTATAAATAGCTCAGTTCATGTAGTTAATAAACTAAGTGCTAAGTGCTAAATATTCAGTGTGCATAATCACTTGTTGTTAATGCACTAGATTTGTCTTTGATTATTCTTTGCGATGTTAATGAGGTTAATAAACTAATGCATGTTCACTTCCTAAGAATTAATAGAATATTCTACGAAGTGCTCTTGTCACATACATGTGTCCCAGCCTGGTTACAGACACCTGCATCCTCTAACCCCCCCTTCTTCTACCTCAGGTAATAATTCACTTGCTTCGCAGATGTTTTCGAAAGGGACAGTAGTAGGGGTTTTGTTGGTGCAATGTTAAGCGTTAAACCTTGGGTCTGCCCCTATGCCAACAAATGGTTCCGTTGTCGGGGCCTGAAACTGTGATTGCTGGGAATTGAAGTAAAGAAAAAGAAAATATCTGTGCATAGATCTATTGTTGAAGTGTGCATTACTCTAATTGACTTGCGAATCTTTGTGCCAAGAAAATAAGTTGTTCTGAAGAAAAGAGGTAAGATCCTAAAGAGGTAAGATTTTTGCTTTGGTAAGAGAGAGATAAGTGAAATTTTTTGTTTTGAAAGCATGAATTTAAGTATGTTTAATAGATTTTGTCCTAGTCTGAAGGCTAGGGCACAGTTAAAGAAAGAGTTGATTTTAGTAAATTTAATGAAAATGAAGAAAGATATGTTATTCCTATGCACAGAAAGAGTTTTTGGACTAATATGTGGATGCAGGAACCTAGAAAGAATTTTTGCAAATTGCAGGTCCAACACTATGATCCTAGGGGAAGTGTGCAGTATAGAAAAGATTGGGGAACATTTAAGAGAAAAAGAGGATTGACTTTGTGTTATAATAGTAGAAGATCGGGACATCTTGCTAAGGAATGCCCTGGGGTAGGCCCTCTTTTTCTTTGTTGTAATATTGTTGGTCATGAGGTTGAGGATTGTCCAAGGATTATTACTAAAGTTGAAGGGAGGAATATAAGACAATAAAATTATGAAAAGAGTCAAGAGACTAAGGGTGTGTTAGAAATTCATAAAGAGAAAAGGTAAGAGGAAGTTCAAACTATGTTATTACAGTTAGAAGAAATGATGGATGTTCATAACTATGTTAGTTTACCAGAAATCCTAAAAGAAAAACAACTCATAAGTTCAAGAATAGAAGACTTTGACATAGAACGTATAGTCTTGGATGAAGAAACACAAGTGATTATTATGACGTAAGAAACTTGGGAAGTTTTGGGAAATCCTATTGTGGTACCTTCTTTAGGAAGGATAGGCTTGTTTAAGGAAAAGATGATAACTTTATGTGGAAGAGTAACTATTGTACCTATTATTGTTCATGGAACATCGACTGAAGAAGAATTTGAAGTCATTAGGTTTGTTGAGGACATCGCCCCTTTCCCACTTTTATTAAGTAAGACTTGGATTGAGAAGGATCAGATTAGAAGGAAAGTAGAGGAAGAATATAGAGAAAATAAAAGTAAGAATTAAGGGATTTCATAGCTAGGAAAATAGACCAACTAAGAGAAAAATGAGAGGATAAGTCGAAACAACAAAGCAAAGTAACAACGCAGGAGGGACATAAAACAAAAGAATTAGATATTGAGGTTGAAATAATGCAAGAATGCTTTAAGAACCTATCTATCCAAGAGAGAAATGTGCCCACTCAGGAAGTATTAAGAAAAGGGATATTAACTTTAGACCCTTTGAGGGTACCTCGATAGTGCAAAGCCACTATGCTAGGGGAAGATAAGAATAAAAATGGAAAGATGATTCCAGAAACAGTTAAAGAGACTGAGATAACAGAAAAGAAGGAAAGAAAGCTCAATAAAAATAAGGCTAAGTTGGAAAAGCTACAAGAAATTAAGGAAACTAGATGGAATACTTCACATACTGGAACCTGGCAGGAGGCAGGTTCGTAGGGTTTGAACCTCAATGGAACAACAAGTCCGCGCAGATTTGGACTTCACCCTAGCAAAGTTATATGACAGTTGGAGGTGCCCCGATCATTGGAATGACGCTCCAGAATGGTTAGGAAATACATTTATGGGTTTATGGACTTCTTTTTTATGTTGAGACCATGCTATACCGACTAGATTCACATTGATGGAAGCACTTAACTCTAGTTCTTGTCTATTGGAAGATCCTTCATGACCACCCCACTTATTTAACTCATCAATCCTGATGCTAGGACCACTTTTTGCTACCTGTGATTGACTGAGCTAAGACGAGAACTATCCAAGTGTCGAGTTGTGCTACTTTTCATTATTTTAAACTATACCCCACTTGTTCATTTGTCTACCCCACATGTCTGTTAAAAGCTAGAATGTCGAGTGAACCCAATGATTTGGAGAAGTATGTTGAGAAAGTTCTTAGGAAAATCATGGCTAACAGACCTGTATCCAAATTTATTCAGGCATCATCGACTAGGGGAATGCAGGATTCCCCTTCGATCAGACGTCGTTCCACCTGTTTCAATCCCATGACTGAACATAGAAGTAAGCACCACAACGATCTGGCTAACGCGAAGCAGATCCCATTGATCCTTCCTGAGCATGTTCCACCTCTGGCCAATGCTGTTAACTGCAATAGTATCCCCCATTATTTTGAGTACTATGTGTTCATTGCATATATACGAAAGGAATTCACATAGTAGGGATTCATTTGTGGCATATCTCGTTGTTGAAGAGAAACGACTTCAACTTAGGAGACCGGAATAACTATGCCATGTTATCTCCTCACCGTTATTTAACAAAGACAACTGAAAAGAAACCTTGCCTCATATCGCAACCATGGATTAAGGGGTTCGCGCAATCAACTGTATTAAACGTGATGAAGATCCTTCATTTTGGCCGCCACTAGGAGGTTAACGCTTGCGTTAAAATCCTTCTATCATGCTATCATGGAGGATATATATGGCTCAATAGAATAATTACTTTGGATCTAATGTTGATCCACCAGATCATAGGTTTAAGTTTGAAGGGTCCTGACCCACAACAGTTCTATCCAGGAAAGACCTCAGACCATTCGTTAGCACAACGCATCAAAGAATCCTATGGAGAGGTAGAAAAGGGGAAGTGAGGTTACAAGATAGCCTCCATACAGGATGGTGCAGTGTGCCTTTCTTGTCAACTCTTAGCTGGAAGGATAATAAAGAAGAACCGCCCCACACAGGTCACCGGGTTCGTGGTGGACCTCATAGGAAAGTGTGTGGAGGGCATGCAAATGAACTGAGCGAACTACCTTGTCAATGAGCTAGAAAAGGATTGTCGTGAAGCCCGTGACTTCGGATATGAGTTTCACTATAGCTGGCTGATCATATTGATCACATTTGTGGCTTGGAAGATGCCCAAAGGATCCACATTCCCAGAGATTGAACCTATGGAGCCCTTGGCAGCTCATTTTTCCATCCTGTGGTATACCAATGACATGACAAAGTAGTGGCAGTCTAATGTCATGTTTCATGGATATTATTAGTAGTTAAAGGTCGCCATTGAATCATTCTTGCGTATGACACTGTGTACCCTACATCAATACTGACCCATATCAAAGTTTCACATTGATCCCCACTTCATTTACATCACTGCGCGAAGAGATGAGCACCACAAATAATTGCAGTCCTACTACAAGCTGACAGATGAAGATGTGGAACAGATTACAAAGGAATGGCCAGAATAATTTCTTGTACATGTCGCCAGTGTAGAACTATATGACACTAACACTATAGGAATATCGATATTTACATGAGTTGAACATGTCGGACAATCGATTGGGATGAAGAAGTAGAAAAAGTAGGATGAATTCCAGGACATAGAGAGTGACGAAGAGGATTAAGAGAAAACTTCAGGAGATAATGGATCTGGCTTGCCAGGAGGAGGAGAAGGTGAAGAAGAAGGACAAGGAGGAGGATATGAAGGAGAAAAAGAGAAAGGATGAGGCAAATCTACAACACCTGAAGAACCCCCTGTTGGGACAGTGATGCCACAGAAGAGGAAAGTTTCTCTAAAGAAGCCTTCAGCAAGAAAGAAAATGTGTGCCAATAATCCATAGTTGGAAGCCACTCTCACTAACAATGATATTAGTTTGTCCCATAGAGATATGGAGGAAACCTCTGAAGACATGTTGTAGAGATATGGAGAGACACAGGAGAAGTTATATGGAAGGATTGAGAGAGAATTGAAGGAAGTGCAACAGGTTGTTCGCTTGGTCCGCGTAGTGCCCATTGTGCCATATGCGAATTCCTCATCACAAACCACAAAATTGGGGGATGAACCAACCCAGTTAAGAAGGCTTGTTGATCCAATAGAGGCTTGGTTCCAGAGAGCTCATGAAGAAATAGAGAAGGCTATAGAAGCCTTGAAAAAGGAGAAAGATGAATTCCTAGTACAATTATGAGCAGCACATGACAATGTAACTGCCTATGAAAGTGAGAAATAAGAGTTTCGGGTGAAGCTGGAAGAGGAAAAGAGAGCTGGCGAAGCTCGACTACAGAAGGAAGAAGAACAACTTCTCACAGAACAGGCCATGGTCAAAGAAGCAATAAGAAAATCATGTCACTATGTTCCAGGCTTGGTACAGGAGGAGAAGGAGCCTATTGAAACTCAAGTAGCAAATCTCATAGAGACCCTCGAGCAGTTTTAGGCTAGGATAGATGAACTAGAGGCCTAAATAGTATCGAGCACCCCACAGGAGGTGCGTGACCAGAGGGAGGATTCTGCCAAAAACATAATAGAAAGTATAAAATCCCTTGCCTCGGTATGTAAACAATTGAGTGACAAGAGAGCCCAGACATATGAACATCTCGCTGAGGATATAGAGTTAAAGAAACTAGAGGCATAGTTACAAGAGGCAAAAAAACAAGAATTTTCATTGCAGGCACATATGAAGTTGCTCACAACAGTAGAAAGAATGAAGAGATCCCAAGAGCAGTGCACAGTACAGTAGCAGATCACTGCCCTCCAGGGTAAAGTGATGGAAGTGACACAGAATTTACAACATGTGCAAGAAAATTTTTGCAAGGTGTTCGAGGAGATCAATGGCTAGAGTTCATAGCTATACCAATTAGTTGCAGTAGTAGAACAATGCCTGGAAGGGTCTGTTACAGAGAAAATAGTCCAGGAGCTTGCTGAGCAGGAGGCTCAGGCGAGGAAGCAAGTCGAAGAAGCTCGAGTTAATATTGAGGATTTTGAAGTAGCATTGTCTGGACCTGAGTGACTCAAGATGAGTCACAGGTGAGTGTTGGGGGCCCGTTGACGCTCGACCAAGTTTTGGGTAAAATTTGATTAATTTTGGCCCACTTTTGGACTTCAACACGCTGGTAGAAGAAGGAGTGCCCAAGCGGAGCTCAGATCACGGATCTCACTTATTTTGTGGGCTATGTGGACCCATTAAGGGGTCCTGTAGGGTTTTGTAATGGGTTTATGGGATGTCATCCCATGGGTTTTCCCCATTTTTAGGCCTTATTGTAAGGGTTTGTAAAGTATAAATAAAGGGGAATGTATTGTAGAAATAGATCAGTTCATGTAGTTCTGTGTGAAACATAACTGCTTTGTGCAAAGGAATGTATATGGTCGAGGCTTTGTGCTCGACTGTGATTTTGTAGCAGGTGCTAAGTGTTGTGATATATATAGTGGCTATGTGCATTTGATCTATTTTTGGAAGGAGAAGAAGTAAGATCTAGTGCTTAGTGCATAGATCTCTTGTCTTGCGCGAAGTTCGACTCCATGGCTTAGTGCACATGAGTGACTGGGTGTAATATTTTGGCAAATAATAAAGAGGTGAAGCAGTTTGTGGATGTAGCTCTACCCTAGGGTCAACCACGTATATCTGGTGTTTCATGGTCTGCTTTGTGTCGTGTCTTTCTATTATGCATTTGCTTAGTGATTTGGTTATGATGTGTAATGAATAGATATTTTTTTTCTTAAGTAATTTACTTATGTTAAAGGGTAAATGAATGCTAAATCTGAATCAAAGTGATAAGTTCTAAGTTTTAAGTGTTCAGGGTGCATAATCACTTGTTGTTACTGGACCAGATATGTCTTTGATTATGCTCTGCGATGTCAATGAGGTTAATAAACTAATGCACGTTAACTTCCTAAGCGTTAATAGAATATTTTGCGAAGTTCTCTTGTCACAGATGTTTGTCCCATCCTGGTTACAGACACCTATGTCCTGTAACCCCCCCTTCTTCTACCTTGGGGTGAGACTTTTCCTGCTTCGCATGTGTTTCCGAAAGGGCCAGTATTCGGGGTTTTTTTGGTTCACTGTTAAGCATGGGTCTACCCCTATGCCAACAACAAGTCCATGATACGGAGAGAATGGTGCCACCAAGAGTGGGATGGTTATCTGTCGTAGCAAAGAAACAATTTAAGCGACCAGTAATAGATGTGGAGGTCAAGGAGGTGGTCGAAACGTTGACCCCGACACCACTAACAATTTTTCACAGAGATTATTTAACTCCAGGAAAGGATGACACACCCCCATTAGATGTACCAATGTATGCAAAGTACCCATTTCCCATAGAACTAGCTTTGAACAGTGTCATTAGTGATGAAGACATGCTCGGGAAGGTGGCCAACTTGAAGTTCATGGATCACGATATCACCTATTCATAAAAGTTCCCTGCGTTTTCCAGGGGTCAATACTTATGCATGAAGACTGCCCTAGGCACAAGACAATTTCTAGTATAACCACAAGAATGGGCATCGGGCTTGGAGAAAGCATGGATATTGAACTTGTTCGAAATTACACATTTCAAAAAAAGTACGAAAATCAATGCCTGTGTCAAGGTATTACTTCACTGCATTCATGGGGGGATACTCTGGTTGGATCCCCCCAATCTCGATTGATACTACACTAATTGTACGTATCACAGGGGTGAGAAAAGCAAGAGAAGACCCATCATTATTGTATCACAAAATGGGAGAGTGATCCCTCTCTGAAGCCATGAAAGAAAAAATTGACACATTTAGAGGAAAAAGGGGTCTAGATGTGAAGATAATCAATGACAAGGATGTTAGTTTTATGATGCAGGTTTTGGCCTGCAAACTATTGCACAAATGTCAGAGAGACAAAGTGTCAAAGACATTAATTTTAGCTGTAGAGAAAGGAAAGAAAGGTGTTTAGATGAACTAGGCGACTTTTTTATTTAACCAATTTTTATAGGATTGCACGGATGCCCAGGAGAAGGGCACAAAATTTCACTATGCATGGTTACTCATCCTCATTGCGCTAGTTGGATGGTAAGAGCCCTCATATTACTAGCACATGAATACTTCATCTTGCAACCCTTTGGTTGCTAGGTATGCCAATTTGTGGTACACAACAATAAAAAGATGACAAAATGACAACAATGCCACTTTTTATACCTGTTTGAATCTTATTACGAATGTAGTGGAGACCAAACTGCGCATACAAGAGGAATTAGTCGTCACATTCAAGGATATCACACTATTTACAGCCAACATAAACCGTCTATATCTCCAAGCCAAAAAGGATCCTGTGCAACAATGGGTACCAACGAGTTACCAGTTGACACTAGAAGATGTGCACTTAATAATCAATGACTGGAAGGATAATTGGTAGAATCCAACAGACAATCCAGGGCCCTCGGAAGAGGAAGAATACCAAGACAATAGTGAGGAAGAAAAAGATCAGACAAATGGTGTAGGAAATCGTCCTGGCCAATCTACAATCCCTAACGCAGTACTCAAAAGAAAATACAAGGGGCCAGAATAAACAAGAGGGCCGCAAAAGAAAGATAAGGCATAGTGGAAAACCCCGTTCTATATCTTAACCAAAGATGATATGGATAGGAATGGGTACTAGAGCTGAGATTCCACATAGGAACTCTGGGAGGAAGCTCCAAAGAAGCTCAAGGACCAACAGAAGAAGGTTCAGGATCAGGTGGGAATCCTTCAACAACTCCTAGAAATAACATGTGTCATGAAATAACACAATTCAGGGGAATAACCACCCACATGACTCGAGACCAAATCGGACAACGTGCAGACAACCCTAACACAACTCACATAGGAACATAGAACCATATTGATTGAGGTAGTTACACAAAATTTTTCTGCAAAAGAATTGCAGGATAAAATAAATGCATTGGGTTAGATTAATATAGTCATATCAAGACTACCCATCCAAAGAATACATGACTTACAAGAAGAATTGGTGCAAGAAATAAATCGTAGAGGATATGCAACACACTACAACTTGGACAGAATAAGGGATGAAAACGCCTAAGTGCAGGCATAGTACGATATGACCCTTCAAAAAAATAAGGAAATTAAAGGCCACATAGAGGAAGTTATCAAGAATAACGAGGGAGAAAAGGAAAGGGCCATGAAATCACTACAAGAAAGGAGGAAGTTGAAGCCCTAGTGTAGAAGACAGAGACAAGTGTCCATAAATTATATAAGGCAGTACTAGAAGTTCCCCTGGTCATAGAGGCCAATATGGAGGAACAATTGTTGAATATTGGTGAATTCATGAAGGGATTTAGAGAGTAGATCTAGGATTTACAAGTAAGGATTAGAGCCTCAATACCACCAGAGGTGTGTGTAGGAAGGGTGAGGACATAAAAAACAACAGTTGACAAGATTAAGAAATTCGAAGACGACTACGCAAAACTTTGTGAGGAGAGTGTGAAGGTATGGGAAGAGTTCATGGGAGACCCATAAATGAAGGCCATATTGGCGAAGCTGAGGGACGTGCAAGAACAAGTGCACGGGACAACAAAAAAAGAGACTACACTGCCACTTGTTAATCCGAAAAGATCTTTTAAAGACTATGGTTGAGTTTTAAAACATGAATTCATTTACCATTTAGGAAACTGATGAAAGAGGAAGAATTAATGATGAAACATGGATACCATAATAGCATATACATATCTAGAAATAAGCATAAAGAAACCATAAACAACAAATTTGATAATGTTGTTCAACAATATCGCCTACGTCTTCGAACCTTTGTCTCAATGGGTGAGGTTTTCTTATTTATGTTCAAATCTTCTAAAGTACATCATAAAAGTTCCAAATGGATTACAAAATGATCTGGTTGTGTTCTGCTAGATCTCAAGAACCCATTGCAACTGACGGAACTGAAAATGGATGAATGAAGCTCCCATAAATGGCCCACAAAGTTGTTCTCCTCAATGGCTTATGTTCATAAAAATGGCTTTGGATTTTCAATTCTTCATATTTTCCTATTTTGAACCTCCCTAAGGCTTCTAAGAACCTCTAGTTTATATAGGCTTGAAGTGGGTAACAACCTCCCAACTTGTCCCCAAGATCTGGCCTCAAAAAGGGCTCTAGATCTTCCAAAAATGGCTAAAATCCATCAATATCCGTCATTAAATCAATTAAAATATTATAATAAGGTCAAAATTCCCACTAATTGGGACAAATGTAGGTGTATCCCCTTTTCTCCAGTCTCCTAATCATATGGAGCACTTCCATGTGGCCAAGCACTAAGGTTGGCGTGCTGGCCCCTAGTCTTTATCCCCCCATACTTCAGGCCTCGGTTGCATGTATGGCCATGTGTCCTGGCCTTACCCCTTTTCCATGTGCAAATTATTTAGTTGGGCCCTTGGTCAAGCCCCCTAGTCATGCGCCCTAGTCACGAGGCTTATACACACGTCTTCTTTTAATCCATTCTGATAACTTTTATTTTTAGGCCTTCTTGGACCCATTTTGGTTTTGAGATCCATTCTGGATCACACCTCCCCACTAAGACCTTTTGGTCCTCCAAAAGGATACTAACTAGTCATCAAGTGTGGGATAGGCCACCCCACTTGTTCTCTGTCTTTAATCTTTGTCCTGTGCACCTGTCTCATCAAGGTCAACTGTAAACAACCATGATAATTGACAACATATTGTTAGCCACTTGTACTCTATCACATCTTACTGAAGTCAATATCATCCACGTTGACAACATTACTAATGATAAAATCATAAATATGACTACAAATGATCTAATATGTTTGTAATACTTGCACGACATTAGTTTATCTTGAATCAAAGTATGATTGATCTTCCATTCTACAATCATTTCCTATTCTTTCTTAAGATCAATTACTTGATTTGGGACAATTATAGGTGTTTTTCTTGCATGATCTTCCTTTCTTAATTGTTCCATTGTTTGAAGAGATTGATTTTCTTTTAAGTGATGAGCATGTACAACATATTCTTTGTCTGTTTTGATTAAGTGATATTGATTATGTTCCCTGTAGAAGATTTCTTTGTGATCATACAAATAAGGATTGCCTAAGACCATTCCACATTCATTGAGTGGCACCACATCACACATTACCTCATCCACAAACTTAGATGAAATTGAAAAATTTATTGTGCATTTCTTTGGTATGTGCAATTTATGATTGTTGCTTATCCATTTAAGTGAGTAAGGCTTATGATGCATCTGAGTGTTTAATCCAAATTGTTTAACCAATTCCTCTGAAATAAAGTTAGATTGATATCCACTATCTATCAATGTGTCGACCTTAGTATGTCTCATTATGATCCTTATGTGAAACAATTTAATTATAGACTCATATCCATCACCAATTTTACCTGTCAAACCAACAACTGAAATTTTAGATTCACCACTCGAATCTGATCCCAAGTTTGTTGGTCGTGTTGTTGTTGCAACTGTTTGCCTCCCTTTCCTTTCTTTGAACCAATTTGGTCTCTTTTCAGTATGAAATTGCCATCAATGCTCCTCATCATGCCCTTCTTTCTTTCAATGCTTGCAAGAGGGCTTCTCTTCCTTTATTGCCACTGAATTTTCCTTCTTGCCATTCCACTTCCTTTTGTCCTCTTTTCTTGAAGACGATTATGTTGGTTGTGGAGCCTGATTATCTTCATGATTTAGAGGTCTTTTACTTTCAGCCGTGTTTATACCCCATGAAGTCTTTACACCCTAGAAGTATGTACACTCTTCCACGCGGGGGAGTGCAGAGGGGGGGTACCCCCTCTACGGGGTCCTGGGGGGATATCCCCCCG
Organism: Picea engelmannii; assembly: GCA_009831015.1. Taxonomy (NCBI): domain Eukaryota; kingdom Viridiplantae; phylum Streptophyta; class Pinopsida; order Pinales; family Pinaceae; genus Picea; species Picea engelmannii. Next base: position 27,595 of record ML784324.1, on the reverse strand, counting down.
GCTGGGGGGTTTGGGGGCAAGCGAGCCCCCAACGAGGGCTCGGGGGTAGCGTCCCCCGATGGGGGTTCAGGGGCGAAGCCCCCGAAGAAAAAATTTCCTTGTAAAAGTATATTGTAATTTCATTGTAAATCTGGACCATTCATTATAAGGTCGCAGATCTAACGATAGAGATTATGTTAGGGTTTTTTTCCCTAGAAGGCAACCATATTTTATGAGGGAAATGTATTGCGGCTATGTATGTTGGCGAGTATTGTATTCTGAGAGAGGAGACTGTGAGAGAAAGAAGAGGAAGTTACAACAGGTTTTGTTGTAGGTTGTATCCCTTCATTTTGCTGGATAATAATAAAGAAAGGAAATGGCAATTTCTCTGGTGGACGTAGCCCACACTGGGTGAACCACGTAAATCTGTGTCTCTCTTGTATTGTGTATCTTCTGTGTTTTATTTCTGCATTTGTTTTATTTTATTGCTCCACGGTCCTGTTTTTCTAACAGATTCCCTTGATACACCAACTCTTGTTTTCCCTACCTCAATGTATGTTGCTTGAACTGAAACCTCATCAATATTATTAGGTCTAAACATAAATACAGTGTTACAAATATGTGCAAGTAAACCTCCTATATACTTCATAAGAGTTTCTTGGTTATGTAAAGGAATATCTAACATCAATGCCATTTTACGAAATCCATCTGTGTATTCTTGCACTGTTTTTACTTTTCTTAGTTTAAGACCTTTCCATTCAATTAAATCCTTCTCTTTATAAACCAAAGGATAAAATTTCCTTCTAAGTGCATAAACAAAAACTTTCCATGATGGAAATACATTACCCACTTGTTGCATGCCATTTTGCAACTTGCTTTGCCACCAGATGAGTGTTGTGTCTGCAAATCGAAGCGATGCCAATTTGATTTGAGTTGCCTCATTCTTTATTTGTTGCACACTGAAATAAATCTCCATTTGTCTAACCCAATTATCAAGCCTCTTTGCATTTACTTCACCATCATACATGGGTAATTCAAACTTCACATCAAGCTTAAGTAAAGACATATCATTTTTATGTTTGTGGGAATGTTTTCTTGTGGTGGTTTTAGAACTTGAACTTGAAGAAGAAGAAGTTGATGGAGAAGAAGGAGGTGAAGGAGGAGTTTGAGGAGGATCCTCTCCTTCTTCATTTTTGACCTTTGAATATTTACCTAGAATCGGTCTCTTTTGTTCCAAGTAATTGTCATACAAAACCTTCATCATCTCCGACATGGCAAAGAAAGTCTTTCGAAACTCTTTCTCTTCATGAGAAAGTCCCTCTTCTGATGCCATCTTCTCACTTTGAGAAGTTCTCTTTCTCACTTTGAGAAGCTCGCCTTCACCATGATTCATCTTTTCCTTGGTAATCATGCAAACTCAAAAACCAACTGTCAACTATCTCTGATACCACTTGATCCGAAAAGATATTTTAAAGACTATGGTTGAGTTTTAAAACATGAATTCATTTACCATTTATGAAATTGATGAAAGAGGAAGAATTAATGATGAAACATGGAATCCATAATAACATATACATATCTAGAAATAAGCATAAATAAAAAACAAACCATAAACAACAAAGTTGATAACGGAGTTTGGAAATATCGCCTACATCTCCGGGCCTTTGTCTCAGTGGGTGAGGCTTTCTTATTTATGTTCAAAGATTCAAAAGTACATCATAAATTTTCCAAATGGATTAAAAACTAATATGGTTGTGTTCTTCTAGATCTCAAGAACCCATCACAACTAACGACACTGAAAATGGATGAACGAAGCTCCTAGAAATAGCCCGCAAAGTTGCTCTCCTCAATGGCTTCCCTTCATAAAAATGGCTTTGTCTTTTCAATTCTTCAGCATTTTCCTATTTTGAACCCCCCTAATGCTGCCAAGAACCTCTAGTTTATATAGGCTTGAAGTGGGTAACAACCTCCCAACTTCTCCCTAAGATCTGGCCTCAAAAAGGGCTCCAGATCCTCCAAAAATGGCTAAAATCCATCAATATCAAGCATTAAATCAATCAAAATCTTATAATAAGGTCAAAATACCCACTAATTGGAAAACATTTAGGCGCAACCCCTTTTCTCCAGGCCCTTGAGCATATGGAGCACTGCCATGTGGCCAAGTGTTAAGGCTGGCGCGCTGGCCCCTGGTATTTAGCCCCCCATACTTCAGCCCTTGGTCGCATGTGTGGCCATGTGTCCTGGCCTTACTCTTTTTCCATGCACAAAGTATTCGGTTGGGCCCCTATTCAAGCCCCTTGGTCACGTGCCTTGGTCAGTGGGCTAGCCCGGTTGACTGAGCGCTTATCCAAAAAATATCCATGCCAAACGTTTAAACCGATGGGCATATGGTGTAGTCACATGGAACATCTTCGGGATAAAATCCAATTGGTATCCGCGCACCAACACAATACTACAAAGTTAAGTTTATATGGTATAGATTCCATGTTATCACGTCGGGGGATGGGGCTAGACCCCATCCCTTTAATCCATCGAATGAACCCCCACTTGCATTCAAATATATGTTTTACACCTTATATAACAAGCCCTAAAGTGGGCGGGCTAGTAGCCCGACCCTACCAAAATGCTCCGACCCAGACCAGAGGTCATGGGTTTGACTCCTCAGGAGTCCATACAATTTTTCCCAACAATCAACCAATGAATGGGTGCCATGTGGTACCTTTACATTCACCAAATACATGCCATGTGTCCAATGATGATTCATCTACTTGTAAACATCATCTGCCCAGTCAACATGGCATTGTACCTACCACATCATTTTACATATGTACGACATGTACAGTCATCTTCCACGTCAACATTGTACGGACTGCACAATCATCAAAATTTTGCATGTTTGGCAAAACAAACAAACCTCAATATCTTTCACATACGATGCTCATTTGAGCCCGTTCAAGTTGCGTTGGTTTTGTATCGACGAGGCCTACACACAAGTCCATTTTGAATCCATTCTAATAAATTTTGATTTTTAGGCCTTCCTGGACCCATTTTGGTTCCGGGATCCATTCTAGATCACCTGTAGAGCATATGGCGGCCATTTTTTCTTAGCATCAGGAATATGTAGAAGTGGAGAAGTTGAGGGACTAGTAGAATATCCTTCAATCATTCCTAGGACAAAGGTAGGAAGAATCATTAAAGATCATTGGAGAATTGACTGTTGTACAAGATAAGGTCAAACAAGCCATTGGGGAAGTAGAGAACAAAATCACAGACTTGATCTCACATGCCATCGAGGAGATAAAAAAAACAGAGGCCATAATTGTCAAAGAGGTAGATCCTGATAAGGAGACCTCTCAACATTTCATTACATTGTGTAAGAACATGCAACATGCCTAAGTGGCTTGGGATGAGCCACAAGTGAGTGTTGTGAGCCTGTTGGATAAGAAATTTTGGATGCAATATTAGGAGAAAAACCTAAGTATAAGGAAAGTGCGTAGAGGAAGGAAATTAGCGTGCAACTAAGACACATTCCACATGAAAGTGCACATAAGGAAGAAAGTGTGCATACATAATACATCGTGCAGGAGGACGACAATGCACAGACAGAAGAACAAAGAAAGAGAGCGAGAGAGTAAAGCGAAAAAGAAAGAAAAAACACATTCCAAAAATAAAATAACAACATAAAAATTGCATGAAGAGTGAAAAGAAGAAGAAGGCAAACAACCAATTAACTGAGCTGGCCATGCCATGCATTGTAAAGGGATATTTTTTATTATAAATAGACTAGGGTTTAAGCCCTAGATTTTGGGGTATAAATATGTGACGGGTTGGGAGCTTTAAGGGATTCTTGGAGGAAGAGAGAAGTAGAGAAATATTATGCAAGAGTCATGAATGTAATAGTTAGTTCATAAGACGAAAGATGAATGAAGAGAGAGTTTAAAGAGGATATTTTGTCTTATGTTATTTACTTGTCTATGCGTGCTTATTGTTGGACATGGCATTATGGTGTTGGCATTGATGTCAAAGAAGGCCAATATGATCAATGTTGGACATGGCATTATGGTTTTGGCATTGATTTCAAGAACATCAATATGGTATTTTCATTATATGTCTTTGAGATCCTAAATCTCAGGAGAGATAACGTAGTAGATTGGATAGAAGACATAGCACGAGGTGCAGAGGAATCCTGTATAAACCTAAAACTTAGAAGAAATGATATTTTAATTGGATGAAGATAGTGCATAGAGGAGTGCATTGACACAAATCTCAGAAGTAAGAATGTTAATCGAAGATCAGAAGAGATGGAGCATTTGAAGTAACACATGAGACAAAGTTCTATGAGTGAAGAAATCCTTTTGTAAAGGATCAAGCTACATGAGTTGTAAATTATTAGTTCGAGACAATCCATGACCATTAGATCAAGGTGAAGCCATAGGATGGGAGAAAATAAATTCCAACCATCATATCAAGAAGGATATTTAGGTGAGATTTCAATTATTGGATCAAGTAGTCAACTAACATGCTAACCACTCTAGTGAAAATAATTTTGAATCATGTAGGAATACCCAAAGGTCAAAGCCCTGAAGTCATGAGCTCTTGTCTACCATAGAATCAAAGGAAGAGCTGGGAAATCCCATCGATTTTTTATCAACATAAAGTGCAAGGATATGGTAATCTTTGAAATCCCGAAGTCTGGAAGTAACGCTAACCATTGATCCATTTCATACCATTATCGACCATTGGATTAAGTAGTGGAAAAATATGATAAGCACGGCCAAAGGTATGAAGTTCTGTAGTAAACAGAGGTCATCGGATCAAGACAAAGAATGATCAAATGATGGAAATCAATATTCGACACTTTGAATATGATCGAAGGTTGATATAAAGTGCAAAATTCTTGAATCCACAAAGTGCAAAGACATAATCTTGAAATCCCACCAACCATATGATCTATTTGGAAGATCAAAATAATACATGTGACACAACATTAGGTCTATGTCGGAGGGATCACGTAAGGAAGGACACATGGCCCAATCATATGGTGAAAAGTGTCAAAAATCATATGGCACATAAGTTTTGTGAAAGTCACAAATGATGGTGACATGTGAAACACACACTATGGGTCCACATCATCATTGGTGATGTTAGCATGCCATGCCACTCCAAGATTACAGCCTCCATGGATGTTCAACTTCTCCTACTAGAAAAAATATCCAAAGCACCGAAGACCAAATTCATGAATTAACGTTTGTCTGCTGATCTAAGATCCTCCGAAATATTTCTTGACCGTATGATTGAGTAAATTGGAAGGATAGAGTAAGTGTGAATCACAAAGTAATGATAACCATTGATCTATTTCAGGATCATTCTCAATCGTTGATCAAGCATAGTGGAACAATAGAGTAAGCATGAAGTGTTAACCAAAAATAATTGGTCACCGAAAATTTATGACTTATTCAGTAAGTAAACCTTCAGAGGAATTGTTCTACTTTAGAATTATAGTAACCTAGATTCCTAGAGTCACGAATCGTTGAAGTCTCGAAGTGAACAAGAACTGTTCATTTCAACTACAGATTAAGTCCTGACCATCGATTTGTTTTAGCCCCAAGATAAGCAAGAATTGTCTAATCAACAAGAGATTAAATCCACATCGTCAGATCAATATCAAAGAGAAAGAATCGACAAATGAGATTGAACTTCCTTGATAAATCCTCATATATATTCACCCTCTATCATAGGTCAAGGTCATATGTAAAGTGGCAATGAGTTAAAGGTCAAACTGGGCTAAACACCTGGTCACGATATATGGTCACTTGGTGAAATGAAGATCCTTCAGGATAAAACATAAAAGAATCCCTTCTCCTTATGTATCTAGCTATTGGTCACAACATTTTGGTCATATGAAAAAACAAAGGTGATTCACAAGCTAACCCCTGCCCATTTTAGGTACACGGAAATGCACTAGATAATAGAGTAAAAGATTGATTCTAATCTATTGAGAACTGAGGATGCAACAAAAGTGTGGGATCAAAATAACAAATTCAATCCATACCTATGATCAACTCTTAAAATTTTGATCAACATATATATGATGGTGAATTATCCCTCAGAAATGCGAATATTGTCCCATGTAGAAGAATAAGGGTGAAAAGAGAAAGCGCTAACAGAAAAATGCTTGGAATGGATAAGCCTATGGTTTTGAGCCCACAGTCACATAAAGGAAAGATAAATCGCATGGGGCTTAACTTTTTTTCTTTTAGGAAACCCAAGAAGAACACCATTACTGTAATCAATAAAGGATAAGAAGTTTGTTCACCATTACTGCCACAAAGATAAAGATTCTTGTCTACCAATACCACTTGAGAATCTGATTCTTAATATAGTTTCCTATCAAAAAGATATTAAAGAAAAACCAAAGGCCTATGATTATTTAAATTCATAAAGGAAGAAATTAATTTCTATTAATGAAAGGGTACAATGGTTCATTGTCAAAATATTCAATGGCTCAAATTCACACCAGTTGGAAGACTATATAAACAAGAAATAATGGTGAGAAGAAAGTGTCTTTGCAGTCGAGATGAGAAGATAAAAAACAGAAGAAAATTCCAAGAAGGTAAAATGAATATACGTATGTAGTGAGGGTGGAAGGGAGGAGAAATTAATGATTCATATCATTTTCTGAGTAAACTGTGAAAATAAGGAAGTTGGTGCTTCCTAGGGTTGGTTCCCTAAAACAAGGGAGTTGATGTTTCCTAGGGTTGGTGCCCTAAAACAAGGGAGTTGGTTCTTCCTAGGGTTGGTGACCTAAAGAAGGGGATTTGTGTCTCCAATATTTGGTGCTCTAAAGAGGATTGGTTTCCTTCACAATCACAAATTATTCTTTATAAACTTTGTAATTCTTGTTAAGTATACTTCTATAGTTGATTCTTAAATACAATTCCATTGTTGATCTAGTATGATGATAGATAGAATAACAAATTAATAACTAATTGTTTAAAAAATGTAATATTGATTCACCCCCCCCCCCTCAGTATTTCCAACAATTGGTATCAGAGCGAAGTGAAGATAATGCATTGTAATTCATCTAAGGAGAACTAGGACAAACTGGAGGTTATATATGAAGGAGACAATAATGTCAAGGAAGCCAAACTACAAACCTACAAAGATCAGTTTGAAAATTTGAAGATGAAAGAAGAAGAGAACATTGTTGAATATCTTCATAGAGTAAATGCGGTAGTTAACTCAATCAGAGCAGATGGAGAAGAACTTAAAGAGAAAAACATTGTACAAAAGATATTAAGATCATTACCTATGAGGTATGATGCCAAGATTTATACAATTGAAAATAGACCAGACCTTGAAAAACTAATAGTAGAAGAGCTCCATGGAATTCTTACAGCGTATGAGATGAGGATAGGATGGGAAAAATCGTCAGAAGGAGAAGAAACCTTTAAGTATTCTAAACAAAATAATAATTAGGAGAAAATGTATAATGAAGATTGGTCATACATATCAGATGTATAAGAGACCAAATTTATAAATAAACTCCAAAAAGGATCTGGAAAATATAAAGGAAAGTTACCCTTAATATGTTTCAACTGTGGAAAAATTGGAGACTTTGCCAATAAATTTCCCTATCCGAAAGATGAAAGTGATGATGAAAGAACTTTCAAAGATCATAAGAAGAGCAATACCAAAGATAAAAGGAATTTCTACAATAAGAAGAAAACTTTATTTACCCAAGAATGCAGTAGCTCATCTGAAGAAAGAGAAGAAGAGGAGCCAAAGCTTCCATTTATGGGAATGAAAACTTAATATGATAATAATTCAGAATATGAAGAAGAAGTGAAACTTAAGGAAGAATTTATCTGTGCAATTGAAGAACTAATAAAATCAAAACAAGTTACTAAGGGAATAAATTCTAAAGTTTGAAGAAGTTATAAAATCAAGATAAAATGAGGTTTCCAAAACCATTAGTGATTAAGAACAATTGATTATTGAGTTAAAAACTCAACTTCAAGAAACCAAAATAAAAGAAGAAATATTGAATAAGGAACTCAATGAAAAACAACAAACATGTAAGATATTGGAAGATGAAATAATTCAACTAAAAGGCAAACTAGAAAAAAAAAGACATTCAGTCTAAGTTTGAAAACAACTCAAAAATCCTGAACAACATTCTTAGCAGTCAGAGATCATCAAATGATAAGACAGGACTGGGATATGATCCCTCTACAAAACATAAGAATGACAAATAACCAATCAGCTATGAATATGCTCTTATGAACTCCATAAGAAGAGAAGAAAAAAGGCGAGGACAATACCATTGAAGATTGTCCCAAATAAAAAGAAGTATGTACTCCCTACTAAATAAAAAGATGACAAAAAGAATAGAATCATCAGAAGGAATCCATCTAACATAAATCAATATATTTTCCTTGGATATTTCTATTCCTGCAATAATTGTGGACATAAAGAAGTACATTGTAAAGCTTATAGAAAATACAATCCAAGAAATGTTCAAAGATGAAAACAATAAGAATAATGCAGAAAGAAGAAATTATAATTCATTCTCTCCCTTACAAGACTTCCATATTGAATGAAAAATATGCAACAATTATGGTCATAAGGTGAGTGAATGTATATTTCCAAAGTATTCCATGAAGGCAAGTATCTCCAACATTAAGAAAAATTATAAGAAGATATGGAGAAGAAAAGATAAAGTACAAAGGATGAAACATGATGAAGATATTGCACCTGAAATTGATAAAATTGACAATAAGATAATGATGGGTGAAGTGTCTGATAAGGTATATGAAAATCAGATTTATGCATATAAAGTGGATCAAGTTCAAGAAAATAAAACTCCGAAAGAAAAATGTGACACAATTACAGAACTTGATAATGTCCTGCAAATAAATTATCCATTACCCAACAAATAGAAAATGCAAAAATAAAATTATCAAGAAAAGGATAAAGAATCTTTTGTTGCACAAAACAATGATGACGATGATGAACTTTTAATAGGAGATCAACCAGAAGAATTAAGAGATGATGTTCTTGGAAATTTTCAAACACTATTTTGATGATATACTAAAACTCCTCAACAAAAACATAAAAAAAAAGGAAGGAGGAATTAGGGAAGACTTAAGATTGTTCTTGTTGATAACCCTATGAGTATTGAAGAACAGAAGAATGAAGACTCTCTTGGGTTACAAATGAATTAATATATAACTAGAATTATTGAAAGCATCATGATTTGATGGTATGACTCTATGTAGGATCTGACATGGTTTGTTGTAGGTTGTCATCTTCCAAGGAACAATGTTGATTATGTATTCTCTAAATGAAGTTATTTGAATGGTTTCTAAGGAAGATTTGTCATGGTATATGGTTGGTACATAAGTGAGCTCCATTGATATATCTTATGATAGAGGTATATCATGTGTTATATGACACTTGTTTAAGGCACATTGTTGGTACATTGATAGAGGCACTTGTTTATGATCCTAATATATGCTTGGTTCACTTTTGGCACATATTCTTGACATATATTTTTCTTCATGGTTGATGAATGAGATAGTATGTATGATTGGCATACACTTGATGTATGGTGTGGCATGATTTTAGATGGTTGATGCATGGAAAGGTCCAAGGATTTTTATAGGAAGAGAAAATCATTCTTGAGTAGTTGATCTATGTTCCAGTTGAGAAATAGTATTTGGAGCGGAAGCATATTGCAGTGGTAGCAGATTGTTCATCTTCCAGAGAAGATAGGGGGAGTTATTCTTCTTCCCATGATTGGTTGTAGCAGCATGATTCCAGGTGGAGAGATGATTGGAAACCATTTCACCAGCATTTCCTTGGAGTGATATCCCTTGTCCAAAGGGGGAGATATTCATAGACATGGGGAGAATCACCTCAGGGGGACTATCACCATAAAGGGAGCAAGGAAACATCCATTTTTGTCATTGGTGTCAAAGGGGGAGAATGATCTGCAAAATCTAGTTAATATTGAAAAATGGGTTTTACTTTTTTGCCATCAATGCCAAAGGGGGTGAATGTTGGACATGGCATTATGGTGTTGGCATTGATGTCAAATAAGTACAATATGATCAATGTTGGACATGGTATTATGGTGTTGGAATTGATGTTATGAAGATAAATATGATATTGTAATTATATGTCTTTGAGATCTTAAAGCTTGAGAGAGACAGCATAGTAAGTTGTGCATAAGACATAGTGCAATGTGTAGAGGAGTCATGTATAAACCTAAAAATCAGAAGATATATCCTTATGATTGGATAAATACAGTGCATAGAGGAGCGCACTGACACAAATCTCAGAAGGAAGAACATTAATCAAAGCTCGGAAGAGATGACACATTTGAATTAACGCAGGAGACAGAGCTCTCTGAGTGAAGAAATACTTTTGTAAAGGATCGAGCTACAAGAGTTGTTCATTATTAGTTCGGGACAATCCAAGACCATCAAATCAAGGTAGAGACAGAGGCTCAGAGAAACTAAATGCCAACTGCCATATCAGGAAGGATCTTCGGGTGAGCTCTCAACTGTTGGATCATGTAGTCAACTCTAATGCTAACCACTCTGGTGAAAATAAGTATGAATCATGTACGAATACTCGAAGGACGAAGCCCCGAAGTCACAAAATCCTGTCAACCATTGGATCAAAGGAAGATTTGGTAAATCCCATCGATCGTTGATCGACATAAAGTGGAAGGATGGGGTAAGATTTGAAATCATGAAGTACAAAAGTAACTCTAACTGTTGATCCATTTCGGACCATTCTCGACCATTGGATGAATTAGTGGAATGATAAAATAAGTGGGGCCAAAGTCACAGAGTCTCGGAGTAAACATAGGTCGTCGGATCAAGAGAAGGAATGATCAAATGGTGGAAAAACGTATTCAACACTTCGACGATGATCGAAGGTTGATATAAAAGTGCAAAATTCCCAAAGCCATGAAGTGAAAATCCATAATCTTGAAATCCCGCCAACCGTCTGATCTAATAGGAATATCAAAATAATATATTTGATACAAAAGTAGGTACATGTTGACGGGATCACGTCGTTACAGACATGTGGCCCATTCAGATGGTGACAAGTGAAAAAAATCATATTTCACATAAGGTCTGTGAAAGTCACAAATCAGGGTGGCATGTGGCACACACACTATGGTTCCACATCATCATTGGTGACATTAGAATTCCATGCCACTTTGGGATTACAACCTTCAGGAATGTTCAACTTCTCCTAGTAGAAAAAATACTCGAAGTGTTGAAGGCTGAAGTCGCAAATTAACGTTTGGTTGTTGATATAAGATTCTCCAAAATATTTCTTGATTGTCCAATCGAGTACAATGGAAGGATAGAGTAAGCATGAATCATGATGTAAAACTAACCATTGATCTAATTCAGGAGCATTCTCGATTGTTGATCAAGTGTAGTGGAAGAATAGAGTAAGCATGAAGTGTTAACTGAAATCAAGCGGTCACCAACATTGTATGACTTATTCGGTAGGTAAACCTATGGAAGAATTGTTCTACTTCAGAATTCTAGTAACCTAGAGTCCTAGAGTCATGAATCACTGAAGTCCCAAAGTGAACGAGAACCGTTCATTTCAACTACAGATTAAGTCCTAACCGTTGATTTGTTTTAGCCTCCAGATAAGCAAGAATCGTCCATTCGACAAGAGATTAACTCCACACTATCAGATCAAGATCAAACATAAATAATTGATGGATGATATTGAACTTCCATAATAAATCCTCATATATATTCACCCTCGGTCACAGGTCGAGGTCATATGTAAAGTGGCAATGAGTTAAAGGGCCAACTGGGTTAAACACCTGGTCATGATATGTGGCCACTTGGTGAAATGAAGTTCCTATCGGCTAAAACAAAAAACAAGCCATGCACCTGATGTATCTATCTATTGGTCACAACATTTTGGTCATATGAAAAAAAAAATGGGAGTCACAAGCTAACACCTATCCATTTTACGTACAGGAAAATGCACCAGATAGCAGAGTAAAAGCATGACTATGATATTTTGAGAATTGAGGATGCAACGAAAATGTGGGATCTAAATAATGAATTCGATCCATGCCTGTGATCAACTCTTAAATTTGTTTTCAACATATATATGATGAAGAATTAGCCCTCGGAAATTTGAATACAGTCCCATGTAGAATAATAAGGGAAAAAAGAGAAAGCGTTAACAGAGCAATTCTTGGAATGGATAAGCATGGGGTTTTGAGCCCACAGTCAGATAAAGCACCCGGGGATTAAATTAGTTTCCTGTAGGAAACCCAAGAAGAACACCATTACTGTAATCGATAGAGGCTAAGAAGTTTGTTCACCATTATGACCACAAAAATAAAGAATCTTGTCTACCAGTACCACTTGAGAATTTGATTCTTAATATAGTTTCCTATTAAAAATATATTAAATAAAAACCAAAGGAATTTGATTATTTAAATTAATAAAGGAAGAAATTAATTTCTATTAATGAAAGGGTACAATGGTTCATTTTCAAAAGACGCATTGGTTCAAATTCACACCAGTTGGAAGACCATCTAAACAGGAAAGAATGGTGAGAAGAAAGTATATCTGTAGTCCAGATGAGAAGATAAAAAATAGAAGCAAAGTCCAAGAAGGTAAACTGAAGATACTTATGTAGTGAGGGTGGAAGGGAGGAGCAAGGAATAATTCATATCATTTTCTAAGTAAAGTGTGAAAATAAGGGAGTTGGTGCTTCCTAGGGTTGGTGCCCTAAAACAAGGGAGTTGATACTTCCTAAGGTTGGTTCCCTAAAAAAAGGGAGGTGGTACTTCATAGGGTTGGTTCCCTAAAGAAGGGGATTTGTGTCTCCAAGAGTTGGTGCTCTAAAGAGGATTGGTGTCCTTCACAATCCCAGATTATTATTTATAAAATTTGTAATTCTTGTTAAGTATACTTATATGATTGATTCTTAAATACAAGTCCATTGTCGATCTATTGTGATGATAAATAGAATAACAAAGTAATAACTAATTGTTTAAAAAGGTAATATTGATTCACCCCCCTCCTCTCAGTATTTCTAACACTTATGAATGATGTTGTTATGCTTCATAGACCAGAATTAGTTCATGGATTACGTATGGCGCAATATTCATGACTGTGATTGTGAAGACTCTCTATAATAATCGATAATATGTTAAGTAGGGGAATCTAAATCATAGAAAGTAATACTAACAAGGAATAATGAATCAACTGTCTGTCTCCCTTTCCCTTACTACTGCAGAAACCTTGTTCTTGCAGTCCCAATAGATACCTCTGGTGAGACTTCATCTATGCAAGCGAGTGATGCCGAAAGGGCCACTGTCTGGTGGGTTTGTTGGTCATATGTAAACTGAATCTTGGGTCTTACAACCCATGTGTAGAAAAACTAATTCAACACATCCTAACATGGACTCGAACTTCAACCATACTAGAAGGTGAGGGAAGGTCCCATGGGTCATTTATATACGACGTTCTAAATGAAGCAACCCTATTAATTAGAGTAGCGTGAATGTACAAAATTAGTGTGGGGGATTCAAAATATCCCATAAGCGAAGCATATATCCCACAATTGATGCTCTTAGTGGCCACCTAAGCATTTTCAATCCAAAGGAAAGTAATCATAGGTTTAGCTGTCGTGTTATAAAGGTTGGATGCCACCTAATCGATTGTCACAATTCGTCCCTCATTGGGAAAACATATAATATGAAAAATTGTCGAAACGACAACCTTCATGGCATATGTCCAACTTCTTCCTAACAAGATATTATATTCAAGCGATGTGTCAACTACTTCAACCTCTATGCAAACGGACTTGCCCCCTAGTGTAACCAGAAAAGAAGGAATCATACCATGTGGTCGAAACAAATTTCCATCGAAGGAAGTCAAGAGTGTAGGAGAGGGGGTAAGCTCAGGAGAACTGATAGCTTTCCAACATGAAAAAGAATTTACGCACATTGAAGCTCCTCCATCAACGATGATTCTCTTAACTAAGATATTGTTTAAAAAAACCCAAATCTGAAAATACGCATGATATGGAAGGCATGGCCTCACATCAGTAGCATCAAACTTCATTACAAGTCGACTAGCAAAATCTGCATCTCCTATGGAAGACAACAACGCAGTGCATTTCGAGGGGAAACTTTGGAGCACTAACCATGTTTACAACTCCTTGGTATCTTTCATAGGTGGAAGCACTTGAAGTGCCCCCTTGTTGGTTGAAGTTAGAAGAACCATCTTGCAAATTATTCATTTTCCTTTGTGGGAAAGGGTTCTTCAACACAACAAGCAGTTTTTGTTGATTCAATTTAATAAGACATTGGGATTCTTCCATTTGTGGGCACTGATGTGTAAGGTTTTCATCATCACAAATATTGCAAGGAAACTTCACCTTCCTTTTCTCATCCTTGTACCCCTCAACATTTTTGTCCATTTTTTTGTTATTTTCTCCACAACCTTTCGCATCCTTGAATTTTCTCTTCTCTCCAGGTTGTTGAGGACCCTTTGAAGTCTTCGTTTGCACATTATGTACATCAGAGGACCTTGTGTTTAACTCATGTGTTAGAGGAGCTTCCAGACCAACCTATACAAAAAATGGATTCTTCACTCCCTATCTCAGAGACTTATGTTTGTTTAGTGGCCTTGGAGAAATTTACTCTCCAACCTATGTCAAGGCCCTAGCCTAAACTTGTTCGTTCACCCTAGAAAAATGAAAGTTTCTAATATATTTTATTTACGCGTTCATTTTAATGGGTTGTTCATTACTTAGAAAGGGTGCGAATGAAACTTTGGTGATGTTTAGACCGACTCCAAAAGTAATGCAATATAAGAACACAATGTAGTTTCTTCAAGTGAAAATGGATGCAACTACGTTTATGAGGAAAATTATTTTCTTTTTTAGATGAAAACAAAAATTTTGAGTGCAAGATTTAAGACACCTTGAGATGCACTTTACAAGTTTCTTTTTTGAAAACAAATGCATACAAGGATGCAAAAATTGTACCACTGTATTTTTTTCCTTTTAATGAAAGGATACCACTGCCAAAGAATAATAGAATGCAACTACCTAAATGATAAGTAACTACCTCTTTTCTTGCAAAAGTAGAAGGCAAGGGTTCAAGAAATGAAAATCAAACAAACATGTTTATTTTGATCTTTTTCGTTTACAAAAGAAAATCAACACAAATAAATGCAATTTTTCTTTTTGAAACAAGGGAACAAGAAGGAAAAAAGACAGAAAGTGTTCATCAAAGACACCACTAAAAACATAGTGAATTTGGATATGCAAACAAACAAGGCTACTCTTTCAGTCTACCTAACAAACCTTATACTAAACAATTTAAGAAAATATTTTAATATTTTATGTATATCAAACATTCATAACTCAATAGAGATAAACCAAACATAGACTTAGGACTGTCCAAGTGACTGATCAAACCAAGCCTTCAACCCAAAAAGGGAGAGAAATTTTGAAAAAATTTAACTTTACACATGTCTGCGACTATTACCAATGCAACTTGTGAATATTCACGGGTTGTAGAAATGAAACACGTGGATGTACGCGGGCTGCAAAGATGCAACTCATGGATGGAAAGGTAAGCTCAGAAAATAAAAAGGGCCACTTTGAAACAAAGGGCTTCATGACTTAGAAACTGGTCTTGTGAGGCTAAAAGACTCTGTAAAAGACTTAGAAACTAACAGAAAAAGACAAAGCAAGCAAGAAAGACACCTCAACCAAATTGACCCAACTAGGAGAATCCCCAGTATGGTCGCCAATTCTATTGATGAGATATTTGCCCCATGATTATGGGTCAAAATCATAGAAGATCAAGACTGTATGGAGAAGATAGAAATATTATGTCCAAGACAAGCACGCACAAACTAAAAAAATAACTACTTTACAAGGAGAATTTAGGGAAGGATGAGGGAGAAAGGGTGCACCTTTTGTCTCCCATTTGATGTCGATCCCACTCCTTGCTCTTGACGAACTCTAGATCCTTTGTTGGAAGTAACCTACAAAATGGGCACGATACCATAGCCACTACAAAGGTAGTTACATGATCAAAGGGTATATATGTCATATATCATATTCAAAGTACACTTAGTAAGAAAATACATACAATGAACACATGATAGGAGGGAAAACAAACTCTTCTATTAACACCAAATCGGAAAGGTAAGTTACACCCTTGTCTCTCCTTTGGCATCGTCTTGAAGCTAAGTATTCAGTTTCCTCCAAGAATCCCTCAAGAATCAAATCAACTACTATGATCTTCCTTGAATGGCGCAAGTAGGGATAAGGATACACCCAATATCCATATAAATAGGAAAGAAAAGATGGAAAAGGAGTTTCCAAATAATAGGGGGTTTTTCTCAGAGGATTATAGGAAAGGGAGGCTTATTAGATGTTGGCAGCATAATCTTACACCAAGGAACTTAACCTCTCCTTAGCCTTCAAGGGTGTTTTTATCTCTTCCCAAAGAGGTTGGGGGAGTTGGACTCCGTTGTGTACGAGCAAGGGATGTTGGGAAACGAGCCCAATCAAAAAACTCTCCTGAAAACACAAGATTATTTTATTTTTCACAAATTTTGAGGGCATCCATGGGTTGCAAGTTGGAGAGTTGTGGATATCCGCGCTTTTCACTAGGGAAACCCGTGGATATGCTCATAAGGCATGTTTTTTAGATGATTTTGGAGAGGTAACATGGGAAAATGTCTAGCAAGCTTTGGGAAAGGGTTAGGCCATGGAAAAAATGTATAGGTGTGGCATTTTGTGCTATAACACTCACCTCCTGCCTCTCACAAATAATGATCCACTCAGATGGATGTTTTTCACATAGTACAAGCCACTTCTTAATTTTTCATCTACCAAACATATACTTCAAAATGATGTGCCAAATACTTCCAAGTTGGAGCATCAATAAAATATCACGATTCATTATGTGGGATGCATTTTCACTCACCATCCTCCTCCAGCCTAATTGATGTTATTGCATAATGGTTAATATAGTTGGTCTACACAAACAATTGGTGCATAATTCACTACTTGCATGTTTAGATAGTTTATTTCAACGAAATGAGTAAGTTTCAGGGGTTAAGATTTTTCACTTGAAATTATCTAAACCCTCATCTGTTATATCCATCCAAGAACATACACTTATGATGTGGATGCCAACTCTTCAACATTTCAAATATATGTTTGGGAGTCATTAATTTTGTTGTTTCCTTATTATGTTGTTGCTACAACTAAGAAATCAATAAACATACTAGAAGAACAAAACTATAAAAGATGTTCTAGTTCATTTAAATATTGTAAATGCCAATACTAAAAAAATTAACTGAAATATATGAAATGGAATCTTTGAAAATAAATTGAATACTTTTGAAATTTTGAAAGAGA
>ML784324.1:0-10133 GCA_009831015.1 Picea engelmannii | reverse complement strand
ACACAATGAAAGTAACGATATGATTCATCCTATGCTACAATGAAGGCCAACCAAGAGACAAACTATTATTAGATGCTCCAATGCCAACATAGGTTGCATCCACACACAAGTTATTAGCTAAAAACTTATATTTAACTCTTCCCCTTATCTATATAAGTGGAAGGTGAAAGACAAAAATATTACTAAATATTGAATTCATGTTGTTTCATTTACCACCTTTGGGTTGATTTCCTTTCATTAGGGCTTAACTAACCCATATAAGTTTGTAAATTAATTTAAGTAATTAATGATGTTAGCTTAACTAACCACAATATATAAGAAAAAACACTAATTAATTGTACACTAATTAATTGTCATTATATGTCGACATCCTTCTAAGACATCAATAAATCAACAAAGTAATAATCCATGTTAGGACTTTGTAGGGGTCCATCATTCTCATTGTTTTAATTCAGTTACCACAACTATACTTGAAAAAAAGCAAAGAAGAAGATTTTCCCATATTAAAACTTTGTAGAGATCCATCATTCTCATCGTTTTAATTCAGTTACCACAACTATACTTGAAAAAAAGTAAAGTTGTAGGGATCCATCATCGTCATTGTTTTAATTCAATTACCACATTTATGAAAAGAGGAAGATTTACAACACCAAAATAAGCTTAATCTTCATAGTTCAAATTATTGTGTTGTTTTCAAAGCCAATAATATGTGGGTGCTTCTTCCTTATAAAATAGTAATTTATGATGAGAACACCACCATTTGTAACATTGTCTCTTATTTAACCATCATTTTCATATATGTATTGTCAAATAAGGCATTTGTTCTTTACTTTAGTCATAAGCCTCTCATTCAAATTGGTGTGCCCTCTTTACAAAATTCAATTTTGAGGAAATCAATATATTCTAGGCCTATTTATTTAAGAATCATTTTCATATCTATCTTGGCAAGAATCATTTTCATATCTATCTTGGCAAATAAGGCATTTGTTCTTTACTTTGGACATAAGCCTTTCATTCAAATTGGTCTGCGCAATTTACAAAATTCAATTTTGAGGAAATCAATAAATTTCAACATAAGCTCTCCTATTCATTGTCAACCCACCTTGGAGATTCATGGCATCATATATGTACAACTTTAGAAGGTCCTCAAGTCATCAGCTGCCATGGTATTTGTAACTAGATAAACTATCGATCATAATTTGAATGGTTGGGCCACGTGGTAGTAAACTATTTGTGGATATTGTTGTGAATCATTTTACAAGTTTCTTCAAACTTTAGATAGGTGGGGTCCATTTAGAGGTTCAAAGGATAAGTGTTCATGTTACTTTTCCCCTCAAAACATTTAACGCTTCAAAAGGAGAGGCCTACCGAATTGATGGTTTAGATATTTTCATATTCTTAGGGCCGTTTACACGTCATGTGTACTCTTTTATGCTCATAATATGACAATGTTATAACTTATGTTTTTTACTTTAAAGGATATGACATTTTAGAATTTCTCTTTTTTGGCTTGTGGGTTGTTTACATGGCATTTTGTTATTAGCTCTAATTCTATAGGATTTTGTGCGTTGTTTACATGGCATTTTGTTATTATCTCTAATTTGATGGCATTGATTCATAAGTTATTAACTTTTTTAACATGTCTATATGAGGTAAGGGTTGTTAGTAGAGTTTCAAAGAAATGAAAGAAATAAGGATAATTTTTTTATACTTTTCATGTTTGAATGAAATGTTTACAAAACTATTTTTAAAAATAATATAAAAAATAGTATTCATCAACATTTTAGTTATTAATTTGAATTTAAAAAACAGTAGTCATCAAAATTTGACTCATAAATTATCAACTTCTTTGAACATGTTAACATGAGGCAAGGGTTTTTTGAACATGTTAACATGAGGCAAGGGTTGTCAGTAAATTACAAATAAATGAAAGGAATAAGGATAATATTCTTATACTTTTCATGCTTAAATGAAATGTTTACAAAACTATTTTTAAAAATAATATAAAAACTAGCATTCATCAACATTTTAGTTATTCATTTGAATTTAAAAAACAATAGCCATCAAAATTTTAGTTATTAATTTGAATTTTTGTGTATGATTTGATTAAATTATTATTTTATTAGCTCTAATTCTATAGGATGGCATTGACTCATAAATTATCAACTTCTTTGAACATGTTGACATGAGGCAAGGGTTGTTAATAGAGTTCCAAAAAAATGAAGGGAACAAGGATAATCTTCTTATACTTTTCATGCTTAAATGAAATGTTTACAAAATTGTTTTTAAAAATAATATAAAAAATAGTATCTATCAACATTTTAGTTATTAATTTGAATTTTAAAAACAGTAGCCATCAAAGTTTTAGTTATTAATTTGAATTTTTGTGTATGATTTGATTAAATTATTATTTTATTAGCTCTAATTCTATAGGATGGTATTGACTCGTAAGTTATCAACTTCTTTGAACATGTTGACATGAGGCAAGGGTTGTTGGTAGAGTTCCAAAAAAATGAAGGAAACAAGGATAATCTTCTTATACCTTTCATGCTTGAATGAAATGTTTACAAAATTGTTTTTAAAATTAATATAAAAAATAGTATCCATCAACATTTTAGTTATCAATTTGAATTTAAAAGAAAAGTATCCATCAACATTTTAGTTATTAATTTGAATTTTTGTGTATGATTTGATTAAATTATTATTTTATTAAATAATTATTAAGTAGTAAACTAGGTGCTTTATTAGCATTTTGGAAATCCTAAATCAATCAATATATCATGTAGAGATAAAACTTGACATGTCACATAAAATATGACAAGTGGTAAAACCTTTTAAAATACTTACTTGTTAAATTATCAATAATTTAATAAAAGTGATGAAATTAGATCTATGTTGTTGTTACATATTTTTCTTCATATGTGGAAAAACAAATATCCTTAATAAGTTAAGTAGACTTTGAAATTTGAAGTTTGACATGCATCATCAATATCTTCCCCCCACCTTGTTAATGGTAATGCATGAAGTCTTGAGTTTTCTTTTAGTTTACCCTTAGCCAATTCATTTATTTCAGTGAGTGGTTTTGGTTGACTAATTACTATTCATTTTAATATCAGGGTATCCTTGAAGATAAAAGAGAGTATTGTCCTTAAATAGAGTCATTAGTTATATCTTCAACTCCGAAGTGAACCATAGTAATGCCCAAAATCATCATCAAGACAAGTGGTTTTTGGTTGACCGTGAACCTTTCATTTTAAGTAATAATCTTGGGGTTTTATAGCACACACCTCAACTTTTATGTTGCATACATTAAAAAATGAAAGTAATTGTAAAACTAACAATTAGCTTGCACATTTAATCTTTAATTCTAGTAAACTTGGTCTTCATCTTCATCTTAGATATCCATGTTCAATCTTCATCTTGAATCTTTCATACTCCATTTTCCATTTATTTTAATAGCTAATTCTAACAAGACATTACACATCGATATTGAGTTAACTAAACTCAATAGTTGTGTTGATTAACTTCAAGACTCGAATAATTCAATTTAAGAACTCCTTATCCAATTCCATGATCTTTTACAACAATTTATGAATTCAAGTTCAAATTCAAGACCATAAAAGAGTTTCTTGCAACCCTACCTTGTTTGTGTCTTAAAGCCACTCAACTTGTATCAGTGTCAACTCAATGACTCAAAAATTCTTTGATTCAAAAAGATGTTGTCCATGACTGATTTACAATTTATTTCAATCTTGAATATTTTGACTAATAACTCAAAATATTATTTGATTCAAAAAGATGTTGTCCATGATTAATTTATTTCAATCTTGAATATTTTAATACTATTATACTGTGAACTTTATCCTGCTTGTGACATGTCCACTCTTCATGAGTAGATTAATGATTTTAACTCTTGAATTGAATGAGATGATTATTGATAGTACTAACAAGTTAGCGTAAATATCATTCTTACTTACAAACTTGAAGGTGAAACAAACTATACTCCAAAGGAAAAAAAATACTCCTACTTTATTGGTTAATGTAATGACTCACTAATGACTCATGATGTGTTGACTTGTTTGTTAATGTAATGACCCACTTATGATGTGTTGACTTTTTCTTTTATTGATGTGATGATTCACCCATGATATGTTGACTTTTGAGACCGACTTAGGACTCCGTTTTTGACAAATTGGACTACCCTCTTCATTGGGCTCAATAACCTTCAAGTCACCATCAGGAATTCCAGCCAATATTTGATAAGACTTTCATCACAATTCATGACACACTCAGTAAAGAGTCCTTTCGATCACACCCCCTTTACTGGATTTTAAGAAACTCTTTAATATAAACCAATGAGTTATTTATGCTTTTCAAATGTGAACGCGAGATTTCGCTCCTCTGATAATTAAAAGTAAAAAAATGAAAGCGTACGCCTCTTGTCTTGCCGACAGATTCGATCTTCTCATCCTGTTGGCACCTCCTCATGGCTACGCACTTCTTTTTGCTTTGGATGGACCCAGAAATGACCACTGGGCTGCGCTTTGTTTACAGGTCGATGTAAAGCGATCTGGAGGATGGTATGCAACTTGTCCTCAGTGGCGGCGGTAGCGTCTACATTCCACAGGCACTCCAGCCGTCCAAACGAATATATCCAAATGCCAACAAAAGGGAGATATGCTCAAATCGTCTGAATGTGCTGGCCTCTCGTTGACAGTAATAGATACGCTCCTCGATCCCAGTCCTCTCCCTGGAAAATCGAACACACATCGGTGGCAACGGTTCATGGCCTCAATGATATCCGGTTATTTTCTGCATGCAAAGTGCATCTGTATTGGCTCAATCTGACAACTTCTTTCACTTACCTTTCTCATGGCCTTGAACGATGACAGTTCTCCAACACCAATTCAGGCAGCCGCCTATTTTCTCTGATGCTGCCTATTTTTTTTTTTTTTTTCTCCTCACGCTGTCATAAGATTGGTCATATGATTGATACTAACAATAAAGCTAATGCAACAATCATCCGATATTGATAAAAATGGTCATACAAATATATATTGGTGATGATGATGGACCTTAAGAGAAGTAAGAGATTACTTGGATTTCTTTAAAATATTATTTCCTATTTGAAAAGCATTAAGTAATAGAAGTCTTCCAATATCACTAAATTTTTGATAACTTAGAAGGTTACGAATTGTGACAAATATTTGGAAATTGGGTTCTACTTTGGATATAAGTAGGGCATTTGATTCTATATGAATAACAATGGAACTGTTTTTTTTCGTG
This sequence comes from Picea engelmannii, assembly GCA_009831015.1. Classification (NCBI taxonomy): domain Eukaryota; kingdom Viridiplantae; phylum Streptophyta; class Pinopsida; order Pinales; family Pinaceae; genus Picea; species Picea engelmannii. The sequence goes on along the minus strand of ML784324.1, from coordinate 4,847 downwards.
TGAAAAAAAAAAAAGTAGGGCATTATAGGAGAAAGTGTTTTTCATCTTAAACCCTCTTGGTGTGGCAAAGGTGACAATTTTTTTCTTGCCATGGTGTTTTGGGGATTGTCCAACACCCACTTTCACTATGTAGCTCATAAACAAGAAATATTGATTCTCTTGGGTTATTGACCCACTTGCTTACTAAGGTCATAGGGATTCCTTGCCATAAGAACAATATCATCGACATAGAGAAGAATGATGATTACTATACTAGCAAGAGTTGGTCCAACCCAATATTTGGCAATGAGGGGTTAAGCAACAACTGTATCTCCTGCTTCACTTTCCTCTTAGGTGGTAACCCTTTAGGCTCCTAAAACACTCCTCCAAAGATGTCTTTACTTTTACTAATTCATCCCTTGGCTAATTTTCTCTTAAGAAAAACAATACCGATTTTCTACTAGAATTGATCGATTTCTTGGCTTGGTTAGCACTTACTAGAGAGATCTTGGATTTACCTTTGTGTGCATTGATGATGAAAGAATTTTCATCCTTGATGAGACAATATTGGTTTTCATTCTTTATGAGGATTTTATCCCTCATATACATGTAGGGGCTTCCAAACACTACACCACACACATCAAATGGTACTACATCTACCTCCACTTCATCAATATAATCTACACTTATAGAAAAATTGATCGTATACTATTTAGTTACTTTGAACTCTACATCCTTATTTACCCATCCCAATGGATATGGTTCAAGATGATCATGTGTTAGAAAAATATGATCGCAACATAATAAAATAAAACAAATGAGAAAATAAAACAAAAAATATACACAATACAATAGAGACACAGATATACGTGGTTCACCCAGTGTGGACTACGTTCACCAGAGAGATTTCCAGGTCCTTCATTTTTATTATCCAACAAAATGAAGGAATACAACCTACAACGCACCCATTGTACCTTCCTCTTCTTTCTCTCATAGCCTCCTCTCTCAAAATACAATATTCACAAACACACACAATCGCAGTATAATTCCCTCATAAAAGAGGGTTGTCTTCTAGAGAAAAAATCCATAACATAACTTCTATCATCAGATCTGCGACCTTATAATGAATGGTCTAGATTGATTACAAAATTACAATATTTTACAAGTCAAATTTTCCCAAAAAACAAATTCAGGGGGAGGGGGGGGAGCTCCATTAATTGTCTCTACCCCCCATGACGACAGTAATGGGGGGGTGGGGGGGGGATCTCCTCCACACCCCCCATCAAAAAATGGGATCCAAGCATGACTGAAACAAACCTATCAATCATGAATATAATCAGGCTCCACAACCAAAAATATCCCACTTGGAGACTGATCATAACAACTCCACTGTTGTTGTACTTGTTTGACTATGATCCACCTTGGACCTGGAAAATTTCTTATCTTCACCTTCATGTTTGAAGACCAATCGAAACTAAGCAGGAGTTCAGTTTCTCACTGGTTACTACCTTTGTTAACATGTCTACAAGATTCTGTCTAGTATGTATCTTTTCCAACTTCACATGTCCATCTTCCAAGACAGATTGTATGAAAAGGTAATTGAGTTGTATATACTTAGTATTAGAATGAAATATTGATTTCTTTACAATATAAATGGCACTCTCGTTGTACCTTCTATTCCCTTGCGTCTTTCCCAATTGCTCCATAAACCTCTGTAACCAAATCATCTCTTTACTAGCCTCTGTAGCGGCAACATACTCTGCTTCCATTGTTGAAAGTGCAACAACCTTTTGTAGTTTTGAAATCCAACTTACTGATGTTCCACCTATAGTAAAAACATACTCTGTGGTGCTCCTCCTTCTATCTTTATCACCTGCCATATCTGAATCAACATATCCATGTAGAATAGTGTTTGAACCTCCAAAACATAATGCATGAGTGCTAGTACCTCTCAAATACTTGAGAACCCACTTTACTGCCTCCCAATGTTCTTTACCTGGATTATTCATATACTTTCTCACAACTCCCACTACATGTGGAATATTTGATCTTGTGCACACCAAAGCATACATAAAGCTGCCAACTGCTGATGAATATGTGACCTTGGACATTGCAATATACAAGATATAATAAATATGCATAATAGAAATAAAATGCTAGAAATGACAAAATAATAGTAATATAACTAGCATAATCTCCACAATAACACAGATATGATATAAGAACAATAACAGAAATAACACTTTGATTCAGAAAGCAATGTTCACGGGCCTCTTCGAGGGGGCAACCTCCAGTTGAGCAGTGCTATGTTACAATAATCTCCAAGCTAGGGTTTTCATACCCTCGAACCTTATTTATACTAAATATGTCTATCAAGAGAAGCATCTAGAAGAAGATCATTCTAGAAGCAGAAGCTTCTATTAGGTCTTCTTACATCCGCCTTATTCTATTTTTTTGAAAGGCCTTATTAATATTGACCTTTATTACATCTGAATATATTGATCTACCTATGTGCGGGTTAGGACTCTAACATGTCTGCCCCCTTAAAAATAACCTTGTCCTCAAGGCTTGAGATGTGGAAACTGTTGCAGAATGGTAGTTGGTTCCCAAGTGGCATCTGCTGGAGTCGTATCTTTCCACTGGACTAGCACTTCCTTGATGGTTCTCTGACATAGGCGACACTCACGCGGGTCCAAAACTGCTTCTGTTTGTAGCCAAATGGATCCTTCTTCAGCTAACTCTGGAAGGTTGGTTTGAATTTGGCACCTAGTTCCAATCACCTTCTTTGAGCATGAAACATGAAAAACAAGATGTAGCTTCGATTGACTGGACAGAGCTAACTGATATGCGACTTGTCCCACACGCTTGAGCACTGTATAAGGACCATAAAATTTGGGCACTAGCTTCTGACAATGCTCGGCCTTCAGGTAAGTTTGCTTATATGGTTGTAGTCGCAGAAACCCCTGATCCCCTTCTGCAAATTGATGTTCAGAGCGACCTTGATCTTCTTGTTGCTTCATTCGATTATGTGCCATGACCAAGTTCTCTTTAAGGGTACGAAGAATATCCTCACAAACTGTAAGTGTTTGGTCAACCACCTGGACCTTCGAGGTACCCGGTAAGTATGAGAGAACTAAAGGTGGCTTCTGTCCATATACCACTTCAAAAGGATTCATGCGAGTAGTTGTATGGTAGGAAGTGTTGTACCACCATTCGGCTAGGGGTAACCATTGAGCCCACTAATGTTGTTTTTCAGAGGCAAAATACCTCCGATATGTTTCCAAACACTTGTTGACAACTTCCGTTTGTCCATCAGTCTGGGGATGATAAGTTGTGCTGAGATGCAATTGGGTGCCCTATAGCTTAAACAGTTCTTGCCAAAAATTTCTTGTGAAATTTGGGTCACGATCAGAAACAATAGAGTGCAGCATGCCATGAAGCTTGAAGACCCGGTCCATGAAAATTTGAGCCACCGTGGATGTAGTAAATGGGTGTTGAAGAGCGCAGAAATGATCATACTTGGAAAGGCAATCCACAACCACCATTATGACTGATTTATTCCCTGATTTGGGTAAGCCGGTAATAAATTCCATCGAGATATCCTTCCAAATAGCAGGTGGAATCAGAAGTGGTTGTAGTGTGCCCAGAGATTTGACTGTTTCTACCTTGTTGCATTGACACACCTCACATTCAGTGACAAAATTATAGATGTCTTGTTTCATACCATCCCAGAAAAAAGAAGGTTTGACCCTGTCATATGTCTTGGTGAACCCTGAGTGCCCTGCTGTGGGTGTAGCATGAAGCTCAGAAAGTACCGTGGATTTAAGCTTTGATTGTTTACTTAAATACAAACGGCCTTTGTATCGAAGCTCATCCTGGAGCCAAGAGTACGCTAGGGGAGCCGGAGCCTTGGTCTGCAATTGCTGGATCAGATGCAAACTTTTGGGATCTTGAAGCCATTCTTGGCAGACAGCTTGGAGCCAATCAGGTACAATGAAGGAAAGAGAAAAAAGGGATCATTCTTCTTCATATTTTCGGGGCAGTGCATCCACCACTACATTGTCTTTGACCTTCTTGTAAATGATCTCATAATCATATCCAAAGAGGTTAGTCACCCATTTTTGTTGCTCCGGGGAGGAAATGCGTTGTTCCATAAAGTACTTGAGGCTTTGATGGTTGGTCTTAATTTGGAAGTGTTGCCCCAAGATATAAGGGCACCACAGATCAATGACATGCAGAATAGCCAACATTTCCTTTTCATAAATGGGTTTTCCCAGATTCCTTTCAGACAGTTGCTTGTTGGTGAAGGCGAAAGGTCAACCCTCTTGCATAAGGACAATGTCGTTTCCTTTCACTGAGGCATCACATTCCAACACAAAGGTCTTTGTGAAATCAGGAAGGGATAGAACCAAAGTGGTGCGCATGGCCATCTTCAAGGTTTGAAAAACTTGAGCAGTGGTTGGAGTCCAAGTGAAAGAGTTCTTTTTTAGGAGAGCAGTGAGAGGTGTTGCAATCTTTCCGTAGTTCTTAACAAGATTGCGATAATACCCTGTTAAGCCCAGAAATCCACACAAGCTTTTGAGAGTCTTTGGGTGCGGCCAGCCTTGCATAGATTCAATATTTTTCAGATCCACCCTGACGCCATCCTTGCCAACCAAATTACCCAAGTATTCTACTTCTGAGGCACCAAAAGCACATTTAGACTGTTTTAGGAAAAGTTGGTGCTGAGAGAGTAGATGGAGAACTTGATCCACATGAGTAAGATGGTTTGTCTAGGTTTTGCTATAGATGAGGATATCATCAAAGAAAACTAAGACAAAATGACGGAGAAAGGGACGAAAGACATGATTCATGAGGCTTTGGAAGGT
>ML784323.1:305066-323750 GCA_009831015.1 Picea engelmannii | reverse complement strand
GAAGGTTTATCATGTTGATATTATGGTAGCTGTGGAAGGTATTTACCTCCACGTGTAAACTTGACCAGAATAGAATACTCTGGAAAGCAAGAAGAAACCCTAATGAGTTGGCTAATAACCCTAGAAGACTTGTCGGCTCAAGAAGATAATTTATATTAGGTTATTAGCCTCCAAGAGAAGAAGTCGGCCAAAAATAATAATAATATATTGAACAGATAGGTACCCATAAGGAGAAGTCGGCCCCAGTAAGTCTGCCAAAACCACTATAAATACAGGGTGCCAGTCTCTCATTTGACACATCTCAGCAGTTGCAGAGAGCCAATTCTGTGCAGTGCAGTTGCAGTCTTGTGCGCAGGTTTGGAGGAGAGTTGTCGGTGCAGCTGCTGCAGCTAGCAGTTACGTTTTGGCTTGGACTATCTCTTGGCTAGGGTTTCGAACATATAATCAGCCTTTGTTGATGCGTTATCCTTGGGGAAAGGTGCGCTACCCTTTGTATGGATATCTAGCCTAGGGTTTTCTTCTAGAATGATTCTCTGACAAGGTTAAGGTGTTGAGAGGGTGGCTTAGGCCTATGGTTGGGTGACAAGGGTATTGTCAATGGTAAAATGAGCACACATCCTTCATATTCTAACAGGTTATGGGCCCACACCTCCTTCATTTAGTCTAAACGCTGGAAGGAAACATAGCTGCTAGGATATTGAGCTCGTTGAGGAACTGTCGCTAGAGTTACTAGCAGAAGCAGCTTCCAAGACACTGTCGCTAGGGTTACTAGCAGGAGCAGTTGCAGAAACCCTAATCCTCTTGTTGAGGCACCTTAATTGAATGAATTGACCTAATCTCCAGATAGATCAGTGCACTCTAGCCTAGCACATCGCCTGATACTCTCAGCAAGCCAAGACGTGAAGTTTCAGTTTGTGGTCAAATCTAGGGTTTGACCAAGCCAAAGCAGCCATGACTTATTCTATGAAGTCAGAGAACAAGTTAGATGGAGCCTCTAACTTCATAGCGTGGAAGACAAGGATTGACCTCATCCTTGCCAAGAATAAAGTGTTGGATATCATAAAAGGAAAGATCGTGAAGCCAGAGCTTGAAGAAGGAAAAGAGAACAAACCGCAGAACGTTGCAGCTATGGAGAAGTTCGAAGATAGTGATATCAATGCTATGAGTATCATAGTGGAATCTATAAAGGAACACTTGATACCCTACATCTCACATCTTGACTCATCGAAGAAGATGTACGATGCCCTAACAAATCTCTTCTCAGTCAGAAACATTGGACAAGTAATGAGTCTAAAGAATGAGCTTCGTGACATGAATATGAATGATGACGACAGCATAACATCATACTTTGTGAGAATCTCTCAGTTAAGAGATCAACTACAAGCTATTGAAGAGATCATATCAGAGAAGGAGTTGGTAAACATAGAACTCAATGGTCTTCCCAAGACGTGGGATGCATTTTCCGCAAGCATGAACACAAGAAAGGAGTATCCAACATTTGAAGAACTTTGGACTTGCTGTGCTCAAGAAGAATTAAGGATCAGTGCAAAAGAGAAACCCCAAAAGAAGTATGATGATCAAGTCTTTACAACAAGATTCAAGAACTTCAGGAACAAAAGGAAGTTTGGTTCAAGGAGGAAGCCAAATCAAGAGAAAGACATATCAGAAGTACAATGCTTCAACTATCGAAAGTATGGTCACGACAAGAATCATTGTCTCGAGCTAAATAAAAGGAAGGAGAAACACAAAGCATCAATTGTTGAAGAAAAGGGATCTACAAAGAAGACTAAGCAGGATGGAAGAGACTTCTTCTTCTAAAGGTAACAAAAATCTTCTTATTTCTTGTACATATCTTGTTTGCATCGTCTCTATACATATCTTGCATATCTGTCTCTTGGAAGATAATGTATTCCAAGAAGAACTATACCTATGGAATAACAACAAGATAAGAATGGATATCATTAGATAATACACATGAAAGGATGAAATACAAATCATGTGGAAGTTATTGCAAGATAAGTTGAATCAATCGTGAAGAGACTTAGAAGAAGCAAAGACAGAAAGAAGTCAGCAATCGAGAGGAAATTGGAAAAAGACTTATGACGTTCTGTAGAAGACAACAAGACAGAAGCGTGGACTCTGTTAGACAAGAGGGCCAATTATATATTGCAGAAGACAATAGGGATGCAGATGGAAGCATAGACTTTGTTAGACTAAGGGAGCTTATTATATGCACTCATACATGAAGCAAGGATTAGGAGGTAGTCAATCCTATGAGCCATTGAAGATGATGAAGTATATATCCATGGTAGTAACCATGAAAGATAGTACGTGCTCGGTTCAACCGCAGAAGAAGACCTCTTCGAAGAAAAACCTCAGAGTATCCCTGGTTGTCCATCCAGATCCGTGATCCTATGATGAAAGAAAGAAATGGAATCTTTAGGGAATGGAATCTACTCCATGGACCCAAGAGATAAACACGAGGAAGAACATGAAGATTCCAAGAAAGAAAGAGAAGCCAGAACAACCAGTCATTGTATCAAGAATCACAAGATTGTCAACCTGATATAAACTCAATAAAAGCAATCAAGCAGAGGAACTGAAAGTTGTGATGAAGAACATTGTATGGAAGACTTATAAATGAAATCATTGTGATATCTAGAACCAGATGTTCTCCCAGATGGAGGGAGAAGACTATCATTATTACTTGTTCCAGTACACCAGATATATCTCTACATGGGTCATTATATCATCTGCAACATCCATGAGTTGGAGTTCTACATCAGATGAATGCAAAGAATATTCTCCAGAGAAATTGAATAAAGAGTGTATGAAGAGCAATCTCAAGACCTTGAGGCATACCAGAAAGAGACCCTTGCATGCAGATAGAAGAAGATAACTTGGTGGAGAACCTCCAATGCACAGCAAAAGCGTGGTGAAGATTTCCTATAACGTCAAGATGATTACTCAGTTGATCATATCTCATGATGACAGAAGAAGTGCCACATGGATATGTTCCAGTTTTCCAACAATAATATACTCTATTGTTCAGAGCTACATGAAGCCTTCACAGTGTTCCAAACTAAAGTACATTTGAAATCAAGCATTACATTATCCATGATGAAGTCTAGAAAGGAGAAAGTGGTTCTCCAATACATATCTCCACAGATGAGCAGATAAGCAGACATTTTGGCAAAGCTTCTATCCAAGATGAAAGAGTTTGCATACTCAGGCTGGAGCTTGTGGAAACGACTTCCTTATTGAAAAAGGAAGAGATGACTCCCAGGTTGGGAGGGAGCACTTAAAATATTATAGAAGACATTCATTTTCAAGATTGAAAAATAGTCCATCTTGGAAAGATGCTTTCCTGTTCGAAAAGTGGATTGAGATTTCTAACGGACAACGATTTCCCATTATGGTTAACATGGGAAATGGTCCAGATTGTTGATGTATCATAGACAGCGACTTCCCATTGTGGTTAACATGGGGAGTGGTCTAGGGAAGTCTCTCTTCTTGAGGGTTACTCAAGAAGACTGGCCCGCCTCGTCGGACAGTGATTTCTCATTGTGGTTAACATGAGGAATGGTCTATTTTGGAGGTTGATACAGGATGGTCTTTTCCTCTTGTGGTTAACAAAGGAAATGGTCCAGACAGTCATTCCTTGGGGTTTATACATTCTCTCCAGGGTGCACTTTGATTAGTGTAGGAGGAATGGCCAAGGGTGGGGAATGGTCCAGGCTCAGCAATCAAGGACAGACATTCCTTAGGGTTTATACATTCTCTCTAGGGTGCACTTTGATTAGTGTAGGAGGAATGGCCCAGGGTGAGGAATGGTCTAGGCTCAGAAATCAGAAACAATCATTCTTCCTTGTCTGAGAAGAATAGGGTAGATAGCCCATTGTTGATGTTCTACACTAAGGGCAGATATTCTTTCAGATCTCACAGATGTGAGTGAAAGATTGGCCCAGATGATTCAATTTATATCATACCATTGTTTTTGTGCAGGTTGCTATCAGATGTTTGTTATGAAGACTGTATGACAGTAGATGTATACTACTGTGGTGCATATGTTCCACTGTTCGTGACTATACGTTGTTGATTAAGTACTTATGTGTTACTTGGTGTGGTAGTGTACCACTAAATTGTAGTTATGTACTACTATGGATAGACACAGTTGTGTTCTATTTTTTTTTATTGCCTTGAAGACTATCAGCAATTTATTGGAAATAATAATCAGCCAAATGAATGATGAACAGAGATTTTCAGACAGAAAATGGTTTAGAACATTTACTCTTCTAGATTAGAAGAATGGCTCTTGTATCACTATGTGGAGTGAGCATCATGTCTAATTACTCATATAGAGTATGGTTTTGAGAGATGATGTAGCTGATGATGATGATGGTGCTCATGATCTAGTCAATATAACTATGTTGATGCTACTGGGTGAATGGTATGTTTTGTGCTTAAGACCATTACCTGTAATACCTCCCTAGCTAGGAGGGAGTGTTGATATTATGGTAGCTGCAGGAGGTATTTACCTCCACGTGTAAACCTGACGAGAATAGAATACTCCAGAAATCAAGAAGAAACCCTAATGAGTTGGCTAATAACCCTAGAAGACTTGTCAGCTCAAGAAGATAATTTATATTAGGTTATTAGCCTCCAAGAGAAGAAGTCGTCTAGAAATAATAATAATATATTGAACAGACAGGTACCCAGAAAGAGAAGTCGGCCCCAGTAAGTCTGTCAGAACCACTATAAATACAAGGTGCCAGTCTCTCATTTGACACATCTCAGCAGTTGCAGAGAGCCAGTTTTGCGCAGTGCAGTTGCAGTCTTGTGCGCAGGTTTGGAGGAGAGTTGTCGGTGCAGTTGTTGCAGCTAGCAGTTACGTTTTGGCTTGGACTATCTCTTGGCTAGGGTTTGTAACATATGATCAGCCTTTGTTCATGTGTTATCCTTGGGGAAAGGTGTGCTACCCTTTGTATGGCTATCTAGCCTAGGGTTTTCTTCTGGAATGATTCTCTGTCAAGGTTAAGGTGCTCGGAGGGTGGCTTTGGCCTATGGTTGGGTGACAAGGGTATTGTCAATGGTAAAACGAGCACACATCCTTCATATTCTAACATATCATGGGGTTTAATCATGGATCGGAGTCCACGATTAAGGGTCCTTTCTTCCCTCCTGATTTATTCAGGAATTATTGTGGACCTAGTGGACTGAAAATTAGATGCTTCTTTCAAGTTGGTCAACCTATATGGTCCATACGCAGAAAAAAGATCCTTTTGGGAAGGATTCGTCTCTTTTAGAATCATTTAACCCACTAGCATCATTCCTGGCGATAGCCTTAACTTAACCCTCTCGATTTAGAAAGTGTGGGGGGGGCATCCCGATAAGGATCCATTGGAGGGATTATTTGTTCATTGAATAGAAGAGGTGCATATGGTCAATCTGGAGCCTCCAAAGTTTATTCATACCTGGCATAATGGTAGAAAAGGGGAGAATCTCCTAGCAAAACGACTCGATAGATTTCTTATTTCAGAGGATTTTATTAGAGAACCCTTGGACGATCAAGTCTTGGGTTTCCTCTAGGGGAATCTTGAACCATCATCCCATAGTGATGAAGATCAACAAGAAAGGGGAAAAACCATCTTCCGCGATGAAATTTAACCATTCCTAGCTCCAAGAGGAATACTACAAAAATTTGGTTTCGTTTATATTGATCCTTATAGATAAGGAAGTTGAGAGCTCCTTCATGCAAAAATTTGAAAATAATCTGGGAAAGGTTCAAAAAAATACCAAAGAAATGACCTACGCTTTCAATAAGAAAGCCCAATCCGTTCTTCTTGAAGTTGAATCAAATATTGACTACCTCCTGGTGGAAAAATTCGTTGGCTCTCTCTCTATGGTTGAAGAGAGCTCTTTAAAAACTCTAATGGCTAAGGGACATGACCTATTGGCATATGAATAAAAAAAGTGGTGCCTTAAAAGTAGAGTAGTCTAGTTAAAGGAGGGAGACAAAAACACCAAATTCTTCCACAGGCACGCTAACTATCGAAAGAACCTTAACTCTATCTAGGAAATCTTGGACCAAAATGATCAGATTATCGATTCCTTTGAAGCAATAGTCGAGGTGAGGAAGGACTTTTTCTCCATTCTTTTTAAGAAACTAAGAGGATGCCCCATCGAAGAAATCCAAAAGGTGTCTAACCTTTTCCTTAGGTATTTTAATGATGAAATGAATGAGTCCCTACAGGCAGAGTTATTAGAAGGAGAAATTCTAGCTACCCTTTCCTTTTTTCAAAAAGGGAAAAGCCCAAGGTCGGACGGTCTTTCAATTGAATTTTTTCTAGGTTTCTACTACTTGCTTAAAGACGATTTGTTCAAGGTGGTTCAGGAATCTCAGCATCCTGGAAAAATTCTTGGCTCTTTTAATGTGACCCATCTTGCTTTAATTCCCAAAAAAAAAAGTTGTTTCTTTAGAGGATTTCATACCTATATCCTGTTGTAATGTCATTTACAAGCTCATCTCCACGATTATTGCGAATAGGATTAATCCTTTCCTTAGAAAAATAATCTCCGAAGAGAAGTTCAAATTTCTATATAAGAGACAAATACATGACGCAGTAGCCCTAGCCCAAGAAGTTATGCACTCCATCCAATCTCAAAATATTTCTTCTATTATTCTGAAGTTGGACCTGTCAAAATCCTATGACAAAGTTAGTTCGATTTTTATTAAACTTTCTCTCATCCAAATGGGGTTGAATATGGCCATTGTCAACCAGATAATGGGGTGCATTGAGTTGACTTCATTCGTCATCCTCGTCAATGGGTCTCCGTCCAAATTCTTCTGCCCCTCTGGAGGAATCAGAAAGGGATGTCCCATATCTTCATTCCTTTTCCTTATTAGTGTTGAAGGATTAAGCATGATTATTGGAAAAGATAGGAGAAGTGGACTCCTTAAAGGATTCAAAGTTGTACCTACAAAACTTCTTTCTCATTTTCTATTTGTTGACAATGTACTTCTCTTTAGCGCAAGGTCCACACAAGAATTCTAGGTTCTAAAAGACATCCTAGATTTATTTTGTTTAACTACATGAATGCATATCAATTTGGCCAATTCCAATATCTTATACAACTCTCTTCAAGAATATGTGCAGCATCAGTCAGACAATATTCTCCCATTCTCTTGTAAAAGCATTGAAGAGGCGCTCAAATATTTAGGTTTCATTTTAAAACCCAATGCATACTCCTATGACAAGTGGATGTGGCTCTACAAAAAAGTCGAAATGAGAATATCCCTTTTGGTTCACCTCTATTTATTGAGAGGTGGGCACCTAATTCTCCTGCAATCTATGTTGAGTAGCATCCCAATCTATTAGGAATCCATAGAAAATATTCCTTAAGGTATCCTAATGAAAATTAAAAAAACTATCTTTTGGTTCTTATGGTCATGGAGACAAGATGCAAAAGGAATTCCACTCATCAAATGGTTGCGCATTGCTGTGTCTAAGGGCCTGAAAAAATGGCCAGGCCCTTGTAGTGAAGAGACTTTGGAGGCTTATCCATAACAATATGCTTTGGAGAAGAGTGATGTAATCAAATTATTTAGTAGGAAGACGGTGGAAGAATGGTTTCATACTCAAATAAAATCAGCAATCAACCTCTCAATAGTATGGAAAGATCTGGTGGAAACATTCCCCCTCATCGGAGACTAGACAGTGTGGTGAATAAGTAATGGAAAAAGTTTAAGGACCGGAGAGAACCCTTGGGAAGGTTTGGATAGAGTCTTTAAATTGTTGGAGGAACTAGTTCCATCCCTACGTTCAAAATGAATATTTTCCCTATGGGATGTGAGGGTCCAAGGACTAGATATGGTTGGACTCATTGGTTCGTTATCGGACTCGGACTTGGGATTAGAGGGCGGTCAAGTGGAAGAGTGGAAAATATATGTTGAAAACCTAAGATAAAAATTCATCAGGTTTCGAGCTTAGTGATGGCGGTTTGCACACATTTTACTTTTTACCTAGACATTTAGCAATGATTGAGAGAAAGAGATTAGAGGCCAGTTTAGAGAAGTCAATTTTTAGAGGTATTAGTTGGAGAGGAGACAGTCATGGAATGTCATACATAGCATAAGATAGGTAAAAGGTACCATGGCTGACATTGAGATTGATTATGAGGAGGATGAGAAGGACCTCAAGGAAGTCTTCCTTATGGATGATCATCAGATGTCAACAATTAAAAAGGGATGTCGACATGGCAGATATAGAGCCCTTGTATCCACCTCAGAATGGCCCTGTAATGGAGACACATAGATCGGTCATATATTATATGAGGAAAGTGGGCAGGTGGAACAATGTAGATTCAACGTGTTCCTCATCCCAAAACTATGTGAATAGGGATGCATCACATCCCTCACAACCCATATTATCACTACCTTTGCATGCAAGTTATGTGTCAAAGGACACATAAAACTTTGGTGATAATGTCCTACCAAGGTTGAATAATCTCGGTTCTTATGCATTGGGTTCTCTCAATAAGAAAGTGCAGTGTTGGAAAGTAAAGCAAGAGAAGAGGGGAATGGTAGTGGGCGTTGATTTGGAGCTAGGGATGATCCTCGACTTGCTGGGGAAAATGGAAGTTGGGCGATTTTGTGTAAAAGTGGTGTCTCCATCCACATTGAAAGATTAGTTGGAAGCTAATTGGGTTGAGCTTCTTGGTTATCACCCCAAATTCTATACTATATCCCATGGTTGGCTCAGCTTCAAGTTTTTAAGTAAACAAGCTTTAGAGGCAATTTTAAGCAGAGATTGAGGATGGGGGGCATCCAGACTCATTCTTAAGAAGTCGATGATCTCCTTTGACCCTTCTCGAGAAGCTCAATCTCCAAATAAAATCGACAGTTTCATTAGTCGCAAACTAGGGTGGGCTGAAAAAACAGACCAGTGTTGGGTGTGGATCCAAATTGAAGTGTACCTACGAGAAGGCCTCCTAGACAAAATCAAGTTAGTTTGCAACAAATTTTCTTGGAATCAGTGAATAGATTAATGGTGAATACCTTTCAGGTGTTATGGATGCCATCAAGTCATCCATATTCAATCCCAATGTAAGTTAATTCTAGCATATCTCCCCCATTTTAAAAAATTTGGAAAAAGAAGTTGAAGATGGAAGACTCAGTATCAAAAAAAAGGAGAAGCTCGATAGGAGGAGACAAAAATGACAACAAGAGGACAGGTCACAGATATTCGGAATAAGCCTTGTCTCTTCCTCCACCGCGGATTTCTCCTAGTAAGTAGTCACCTCTGGACCTCTCTTTTTTAAATCATTCATTTTCAAAAGTCCAAAAAAGGAAAAGATTGCACCTCTCAGCCCACATTCTAAAGGTCCCTTTTCTTCTCAAATTGGAGGTCTCTCCCCTTCCATCAATTCCCCTCTCAAATAACTTTCCTCCCCCCTATGGTCCCATCTCACTAGCTGCCCCCGCTGCCCATTCTCCCCATATATCTTTCTAGTATATTGGGTGATAACTCATTTAACTCCCTTTTGAATTCTTTGGTTAAGTTTGAATATTTTCTCCAATCTAAAAATAAGAAATCGAAAAAGGATCATCATATGGGGATCTCGCCTTGGACAAAGATATGGGTGGTCATATAGGAAGGAAATCATTGATATCTTTGTCCCAATCCAAGGCCTTAAAGGAAATCAATAGTGGAAAAAAAGGAACCATATAATGATCCCTTAGAGTAGGTCGAGCCCAGGAAGGGGTTCCAAAATGAAAGTGATATCATTTAACCTAAGGGGAGTAGGGGGTGCTCCCAAAATGCAAGCCGTCAAACTGATCTGGATTATTTTTTAGAATGAAATGAAGGCAGATATATAACAATGAAATATACATAGATATTGTGAGATACACAAAAATATTGTAATAAACACAGAGATATAGTAATGCACAATTTTTATTAATGAGAGAATGTACAAAAACTGTAAAATTATAGAGTGAATGACTCGCTAGAATGGTGGCAACTTATCTCTAAGAAGAGATGTGATGGATACACTAATTCGCAAGAAGAAGATCATTACAATGAGGCTCCAAAGGAATTTTTAACATAAAGAAAATCCAAAACCCTAACCCTGGAAGATGAAAAGCCAACAGGTTTGTGGACCCCATTTTCGATAGTTTGTTGTATCAACTTCCAAGGGGCGTAACTTTCGCATACGATATTTGTTTGGAGTGCATGATAGCTTGTTGGAAAGGTGTTGATGAGGGGATTCATTTAAAATGCTCAAACATTCCTTAGACAATATTTGAGGTGCTCTATCAAGAAAAAACGTCGTTTAGGCCCTTAAAATGGCCCTGGAAGTTTAGGACCCGAAAAACTACTAAAAATAGTAAATTGCCAAAGAACTTTTTTGAGCCAGTTGGAATAGGTGGGTGGCCACCAATATGCACCTGGATCAATGCTCCCTCCTTAGGAGGCAGTGGTCTCCATTGTGTTGATTTTTTAGGGGAGAGGGGGAAGTGTTTGTTGAATCTGAACCTTGGTGAGTTGTTTGCCTTGTTGGAGAAGTTGTGTTGCTTGGCTTGTGGAAGATTGTCAAGAACTTGATTTTGGAAGGGTTGGAAATTTTTAACTAGTATGGATACATGAGATGACTATGTACAGAAGGAATATTTTCACTTTGTTGCAATCTTGTCGATTTTCTTCTGCTTGATAGAAGGTGCTTGGACTGAGGCTGTAGTGATTGCAGTGTCCTTATGTTCACCTTTTGAACAGATTGTAAAGAGGTTGAACTTTATGGTATGAGAGATCACTTTGCGGCACTGTTTTGTTGGTATAGTAGTCAGAACTACCTCTGGTATCTTATAAGGTTGACCCCCCAGAGTAAAAATGACGCTACGAGGTCGAGACTCATAAACAGCATGACGCATCCACATATATGGCTGGCCTAACATAACATCACAGAATTTGAGTGAGGAAACATCACACAGTACCTCATTCTTGAAGGGCTTGATGCCATATGACAGGTGACATTGCTAGTTGAAATGAAGATCTCATCCCTGGCAAAGCCATCTGATGTTTTATGGTTGCAGGTGTGGTGTTGTCGGCAAATCGAATTGCCTGATGACCTCTGTTGAGATGACATTATTTTGGCTTCCACTGTCAACAATAAAATGAAGCGGGGTCCCCTTCACCCACACATGTGAATGGAAAAGGCACTCCCCCTCCTCGGGATCCTCTGGTTCTTCTGGTTGGATTGTTGCGGTCATGACAGTGGCAATGGATTTTGCATCAATTATCTATCTCCTTTTATTAGTGTCTGAATCAAAGTTCGATTCGGGGCTCGGCTCTGTTTCTTTGAGCTCAACCACCAATGACTGTTTCGAGCGACATTCATTAGTCTTGTGCCAAGGGATTTTGTGGAAGTTGCACCACTTCCTAGTGTCCTTCTTTTGTTGTGGTTTGGACTAGTTTTCTTGAGGTTGAATGCTATGTGAGTTAGGGTTGCCTTTACCATACTTTGGTTGTTGTGGATTTGCAGACCCAAATTCCCTCTTGTTCTGCTACTTAAATTTATGCTCGATTTTGACAGCATATCTATAACCGGATCCCAGTGATGAGATGTCCATAAACTCCCTCTCAGTTTGGATGTACTTGTGTAGAGTCCCGCGGTACTTCAGAACCAGATGTCGCTCATGGTCTTTGATACCCAGCTTGGTGCGCAAGGTATGGAAGGTATTTGTGAACTCTGACATTGTTTGGTCCCGCATTTGATGCAACGTGGTCCATCTCATGTACTGTCATCATAATTTCCCACAGGGTAATATTGCTCCTTGACCGCATCGAATAAAAAAATCCCAAGTGGGCTCAGCCCCAAATATTCTAGCCTCCTTTGTGGAACTTTGATCCCAGTAAGTTTCCCACCAATGTTTGACATGGGGGAGAGCCTTAAGGAGTGCAAAGGTGATATTTTCTCTGTCGGAAAAACTGTAAACAGATAAATAACCTTCTAGAAAATTTAGGAATTTTTTCAAAGCATCCACAACGATTTGAACTTCAAATACAGGAATACGAAAATTAACTTGTACCTTGAATGGGATAGCATCTCCAAAGAAACTGCTTAATGAAGACACGCATGTTATTCTCGGCAATCGTTGAAGGATTTGGGAAAATTTCTCCAACATCTTGTTCCTCTATTGTGTGAGGGATTCCACGAGCAACAACTTGATGGAATCTTCTGCTCCCGCGTCTCTCTTTTATTCCACCATGGGAGGCCGCTTGGGCTAACGAGAGCAGTTGTCCTTAAGGGAAACTAGCTCGAGACCCAACTCTCTGTACCCTGACCTCATCGGGGACATGCACTAAGAAACGACAATGAGCAGCTTGCTCTGATACCACTGATTCGGATGATTTTTTAGAATGAAATGAAGGTAGATATATAACAATGAAATATACAGAGATATCACAAGATACACAAAAATATTGCAATAAACACAGAGATACAGTATTGCACATTTTTTTATTAATGAGAGAATGTACAGAAACTGTAAAATTACAGAGTGAATGACTCATTAGAATGGTGGCAGCTTATCTCTGAGAAGAGATGTGATGGTTATGCTCATTCACAAGAAGATAATCTTTACAATGAGGCTCTAAAGGCATTTTTAACATAAATAAAATCCAAAACCCTAACCCCAAAATATGAAAAGCCAATAGGTTTGTGGACCCCATTTTGGATAGTTTGGTGTATCAACTTCCCGGGGGCGTAAATTTGGCATACGATCTCCATTTGGTGCGCAGGATAGCTCGTTGGAAAGGTACTAGAAAGGAGATTCATTTCCCATGCTCAATCATGCCTTCATAACTCATTGAGGTGCCTGATCATGAAAAATCATCATTTAGGCACTTAAAATGGCCCCGAAAATTTAGGACCCGAAAAAACTGCTAAAAATAGTAAATTCCCAAAGAACTATTTTGAGCCAGTTGAAATAGGTGGGTGGCCACCAATATCCACATGGATCACAAATGGTTGTTTCAAGCCCATAAACTAGGCATAATTATGATTCAAGAAACTATGTGTAACCTAACAAGAGCCGGAGAGGTTTTTCGATCAGTTACTAAAGAATACTCCTTCAACACTATTGATTCATTAGGATTATTAGGAGGTTTTGTCTATGCATGGAGCCCAATGCTAAAGGCAACTCAAACCTCGGTCCTTCCTTCAAGTACAGTGATAGATCTGGAGGATCAAATTCTATCCAAATCACTCAGATTTATTAATTTATATGGACCTTACGCAGATAGTGTTCCATATTGGATGGAGATTCAAAATTTTGGCTTTCTAGACAAGTCTAATGTTATCATAGAAGGGGACTTAAACTTCTCAATTTATATTCAAGATGTTTTGGGATGTTACGTGCGCCAGGACTCTCAAGAAAGTTTCTTCATAAACTGGATAGAGCAGAATAAACTTATTGACACTGAACCTACAAAGCTTTCTCCAACCTGGATAAATGAAGGAAAGGGAAAGATATGGTAGCCAAATGCATGGAAATATTTTTTTATATATATGATAGGTTGTTGGATTTTAAATGGATATTGAAATCAAGTGTGGTGGTAGGAGGCATCTCAGATCATATTCCAATTGTCCTCGAAATTGAGGGGAAAACAAAATGTCTTCCCTCTCTAATGAAGTTCAACTATTCTTGGTTGAATGAAGAGGATTTCAAAAATCCAGTAAAAGATACATGGAAACCCTTGGAGGACAATTATGATCGATCATGCATGCACCAATTCAAAAATAATATTAGCAAGATCAAAGGAGAAATAACTCAATGTGCAAAAGATTACCAAACGAAAAGAGAGAAATATCTAAGGGAAGTAGATGCTCATATTGGAGTTGTGCTCATCGAAGGACAGCAGGATAGTCTCAACCAAAGGAAGAAATGGAATTAAGTAAACTAATGCAAAGAAGAAAAGAACTCTTAGACTTGGAGGAAGCCAAATGGAGGCCGAAAAGTAGGACAATTTGGCTAAAAGACGGAGATGGAAACAGAAAAGTATTCCAGTCTATAAGAAAAAAAAGTTCAACACAGTATGGGACATTAAGGATTCAAATGGTAAGGTGGTCTCCTCTTTCGAAGACATAGTTGGCGCCAGTAAAAAATTCTTCTTTGAACTCTTTAAATCCACTCACGACTGTCCTATTGAAGAAATCCTTCAGACTATTTCCCTCTTTCCCAATTTTGTTATAGAGGAGATGAATGCCTCAATGCAAGAGGACATTTAAGACAAGGAAATCCTTTCAACCCTGTCTTATTTTAAAAAATGAAAGAGCTCTGAACCATATGGGCTTACTGTAGAATTTTATTTAGGTTTCTATGATCTCCTTAAGTCTGCTTTGATCAAGGTCGTTCATGAGTCAAAAAGCTCTAGGAAAGTATGGGGATCCTTTAACCACACTTTTTTTGCCCTCATACCCAAAAAGAAGGAGGTTAACACATTTGATGGCTTTCGACCCATCTCTTGCTACAAACTGATCTATAAACTCATCGTAAAAAAATTGCTAACTATCTAAAACCCATTCTCAGTGAAATCATCTCTGAAGAGCAATATGGCTTCTTAAATGGGCACTAAATTCATGATGTAGTATCCCTCTCTCAAGAAGACCTCCACTCCATAAAAACCAAAAACATCCCAACCCTGGTGATGAAGTTGGATCTCTCTAAGGCCTATGATAAAGTGAATTGAACTTTTGTATGCCTTGCACTTATCCAAGTGGGTTTTAATCTCAATTCGTTCAATTGGATAATGGGGTGTATTGAATAATCTTCCTTCTCTATTCTCATCAACGAGGCTCCCTCAGTGTCTCTCAAATTGTCAGGAGGTCTTCTTCAAGGATGCCCTTTATCTCCCTTCAACTTTTTGTTGGTGGCTGAAGGGTTGAGAAGGATATTCACTCATGCGCGGAGAAGGGGTAACATTAAAGGATTGAAAATCTCTCAATCAGATAACCTAACACATTTACTTTTCATTGACGATGTCATTATTTTTGTTGCAGGTTTATCTCAAGATTTTAAATCCTGGAAAGAGGTTATTCATTCCTTTTGCACTGCAACAGGAATGCAAATCAACATTATCAAATCTATTAATCTCACTAAATAACTCAAGATGCAGGAAAAATCGCAGCTTCGAGATATGTTTCCTTATTCCTGTAAAAACATTGATGAAGGGTTGAAATATCTTGGTTTCATTTTGAAACCAAACTCCTATCAATTTGAAGACTGGTTATGGATAATTAAAAAGATACATTCAAGAATTAACTCATGGTCTCATAGATGGTTATCAAGAGGAGGAAGGATGGTTCTTTTGAAATCGGTACTCAGTAGTGCCCCAATCTATTGGGCAGTGATTAAGAAGATTCCCAAAGGAATTCTCTCTAGAATAAGAAAACTTAGTTTTCAATTCTTATGGAGAGTTAAAAATATTTAGGTGGAATACCTCTAGTCAACTGGACTCGCATAGCTTTGCCCAAGGAGTAAGGTGGATGGGGTATAAAGAATATATTATTGTTAGAATTAGGACAGCAAAGCATAACAAAAGTGTCTTTTTATTTTTCAGTTAGGATAACAACTAGATCTGATAATCAGAAAACAAGTCTACATTACTTGAACAGAGAAAACACACATGTGTACTCATATCTGAATAGTCTAATAAATCTAATCTTAAAATGCTGGAATAAAACTTAAACAAATATATAGATCTAAGATCAAAATGAAAACACAATATGATCATGAGTAGTGAATCACAACTTTAGAAACAAGAGGTAAACTCAATATACAATTCAAATCTAAAAGGTGTCAACGCTGATACACAAATCTATATAGATCAAACAGTACTGAAGTCAAAACAAAGTTCAGATCTGAAAGTGATTAGTAGATAGCTTGCCTTGTTCTGAAACCTTACCTCTAAAGAAGTCACAGCCACCACAAGGGATGCATAACCAATTGTAATTATGCTCAGGCAAAGTCCAGCTCATACATCCACCATATAGGTTGGATCTCTTGCCAAGAGATGAAGGAACTTTCTTTACACTAAGGGAATAGGGCCACAAACACTTCCCATAGTCAAACCCTCACACAAACAGAAGGTGAGACACTCAAAACCTAACACAAAATTTATGTGGACAAAAACCTTTACACAGGAAAGCCAATAACCAAAGAGAAAGGTCACAGTTTGAACACAAGAGCAAACACCCCACAACAGAAATGGAGGGTTGCACCCACAGTCATATCCCAGTAGTCATTTGGACAGGGGTCGTACCACAGTCACCCCAAACAGCAGCAATCAGGAGAGGCCGCACCTTACTCAACAGCATATAAGGAGGGGCCACACCACAGTCTGTTGAAATAATGTAACTACGAAGATCATTCTTATTATTATTGGATTAAATCCCCATTGCAGATTAATCATGTCAATATTATTATTGTTTTTATTGGATTAATCCCCATTGTGGATTAATCATGTCGATAATTGTATAAGGACCAAATCCCCTTTTGCGGATCAGTCATCGGACAATTACAAAGGGCAGAATAAGAATTCGTCCCTAGCAGTTATTATGGAAGACCCAGAATTAATTAAAGGTGGGTTTACCCACCTAGAGTGAGAGGTCGGCCTTGCCACTTGTGACCTTTCACACGTGCCAGTCTTGTATAAATAAGAGGCTAGCACCTCACTTCAAACACACAACTCACTTGTTCATTTCTCTTATGAGGCAAGCTGCAATTACCAGAGAGAGGAGGAGAAGAGTGGCGCATCTCTTGGGGAGGACTTTATGTATTGGTTTGAGTTGTCTCTTGAACATTGTATAAGCTATTTATGATAAGGAAGTTTTTGCTGGGTTTTCTTCCCCTAGAGGGTTTCCCAGGATAAATGTTGTGTCTCTTGTGAATGTGTATTTCTCAGTGATCTTGTTCTTATTATGCTCTTATCTATTGAAATGCAAAGAACTATAATATTGACATAAAAATTAACATGGTTTCAGAGCCAACCTGAAGGAAGCATATTTTGCAAGAGGAAAAACGCCATTGTTACCGTACCCAAAAATTAAGGTTTTACAAAAGTGAATCTTTTCATCTCCCTAACCACCTAGAAAACTATGCCCTCCCCCAAGGATCATTTTGGCACTTAGAGCGCACCTTTTCAGTGGCTAGATCTCCCAGAAATTGAAACCCTAGTTTCACAAAGTACCAGAAAACCAAAGTACCAGAAATACCAAAGTACCAGAAGTACTAGAAAACTAGAAGCACCAGTCCAGAAATCTGCAAATCAAGTTTGAGGGGGTAAAAGATAGATTTTTGAAATTCCGACTGCACCAGCTAACTCACCTCAGTCCAGCGCATCTATCCCCTGGATCAAAATTTCAAAATTTGAAGTTTGAAAAATTAGGGTTTCCTCATAACACCCTAAGTTGCAATTGCAGTTGTAGTCTCAGAACCAGTTACAGTTGCAGTACATGTTGCAGTTGCAGTACCAATTGCAGTTGCAGCCATAGAACCAGTTGCAATCACTCTTGAAGTTTTTGGTAATAATTACCGCTGCTACCAGATGGAGCCACTACCTGCAAATGCTATCCGAGGTATGTACTCACATAAGTTTAATGGTTAAACCCTAAAGAGTATTTGTAGGAGAAGGGAACTTTTGCCATAGATCCAGAAGGATCTCAAGATCCAACACATTCAGAGGAATGATGCAACCCAGGTGTGATTATTCTAATATGCATCTATTTGTTATGAAATTACCTTGATCAGTGTTGCATGTTGAAGTTATGATCAAATCATTAGAAGGATTAAAAGTTGATCATAGAGCTTATACTCTAACCTAACCTTCTGTCAAGATAGCGTATTGTCTTAGTATAGCAGACAGGTTGAAGAAAGAACTTGTCACTTGAGTGAAGGAGACCTGAAAGAAAAGCAAGCACTCACTCTTGAGGAAAAGGCTCCAGGTTTGATTAATCAAGAGTCAAAGGTACACATGACAAGCTAATGACTTTAGTTGAGACAGCAATCGTCGTAAAGTATTATACTTGATAACATGTGAGAATACTTTGTCTGATATGACTAACACCTCCTCTAGGAGAAACCTCATGTGTTAGTTTCAGATTGCCATGGAAGAATGCTTGGTCACAACACTAAGAGAGTATTGACCTCATTTCGTATTGTATTCCTTACCTTTAATCCTTGCTAAATTATAAGTAATAACCTCTAAAGGAGCTACTGTGATGATTTTTCATGCTATTGCTTTACATTATCAAGAAGGATATTATTCTTGCTTGTTGTTTTGTTGACCTTGCTCCAGGTCACATGAGGAAGATATAGCGAAGGTTGCAGAAGGCAACGTGCTAAAGAAGAAATCATAAATGAAGCAATCATCAGTGGAAAAGAAGAAGGTGGGTCACTCAGAAGTTGCCATGACCCACGCTATTGAAGAATCCATGTGAACTCTAGAAGATTACCTCACATCAACTACAAGGCGCTACCATACATATGCAAAGCTGTCACAGGTTTACCAGAACTCAAAGGTGACCATGAAGGCGTATGCGATGGATGTGCACAAGGGAAGAACGTCAAGAACCCATTTTCGAAGAGGGACAGCAAGGCAGAAGGAGTCCTAGAACTCATTCATT
>ML784323.1:287265-300317 GCA_009831015.1 Picea engelmannii | reverse complement strand
TCTGACCTCATTGTTAGACGTAAAGCGAGATGTTGATGTGTTCCTTGTTTCTGACCTCGTTGTTAGACGTAAAGCAAGATGAGTCATGCTTCTGACCTAGTTGTTAGACGTAAAGCATGACGTTGTGATTCCTCTCTTCTGACCTAGTTGTTAGACCTAAAGCGAGATGATGATATTACTTGCTTCTGACCTAGTTGTTAGACATAAAGCAAGATATGACTGACACTGAGCTACCAGCTTATCAGCTATGACATTGAGCCAGTGTAGTACTATGATGTGCCAGCCTAGTGCTGTGATGAGGTGTCATTTTTACTAATACATATTTGATGCAGATGATGATAGCATTCTTTTGAGAATGATGATGTTGTCGATGAAGAAAACTTCTGATGACTCATAAATATGCTAGCCAATGTTTCAAGATGATATTGATGATACTGTCCTCAAGATGCCACTGATGATGCAGACCTCTCTCGCTTGATGCTGATGAAGAATACCCTTCTTATTAAGGGGGAGTGTTGAAATAATGTAACTGCGAAGAGCATTCTTATTATTATTGGATTAAATCCCCATTGCGGATTAATCATGTCAATATTATTGTTGTTGTTATTGGATTAATCCCCATTGTGGATTAATCATGTCGGTAATTGTATAAGGACCAAATCCCCTTTTGCGGATTGGCCATCGGACAATTACAAAGGGCAGAATAAGAATTCGGCCCCAGCAGTTATTATGGAAGACCCAGAATTAATTAAAGGTGGGTCTACCCACCCAAAGTGAGAGGTCAACCCTGCCAGTTGTGACCTTTCACACATGCTAGTCTTGTATAAATAAGAGGCTAGCACCTCACTTCAAACACACAACTCACTTCCTCATTTCTCTTATGAGGAAAGCTGCAATTACCAGAGAGAGGAGGAGAAGAGTGGTGCATCTCTTGGGGAGGACTTTCTGTATTGCTTTGAGTTATCTCTTGAACATTGTATAAGCTATTTATGATAAGGAAGTTTTTGCTGGGTTTTCTTCCCCTAGAGGGTTTCCCAAGATAAACATTGTGTCTCTTGTGAATGTGTATTTCTTAGTGATCTTGTTCTTATTATGCTCTTATCTATTGAAATGCATAGAACTATAATATTGGCATAAACATTAACACAGTCAGCCCACACAACAGTCACAAGGAGGGGCCGCACCACAGTCAGCCCTCACACAACAGTCACAAGGAGGGGCCGCACCACAGTCAGCCCTCACAACAGTTACAAGGAGAGGCCGCACCACTGTTAGCCCACACAGCAGTATATAGAAGAGGGCCGCACCACATACAATCCTCAAAGGGAGCCACAGCCACACCAACAATCATCCAACAACACATAACAAGAGCCGCAGCAAGGAGAGGATCTGCTCACATTATAGGCACAAGATCACAAGTGTAGATTTAAAGGGGTTGGGGGGCGGTTTAATTTATAGTTTAGGCTAGGGTAATAAAATAAAATTAAAATAATTTTTATTAAGAATATCATGTTTAAATTAAATAATTTAAACATGATATAATTAACCTTTTAATTTAAAACTTTATTTAACCCTTAAGACAAAACAACATAAAACCCCAAATCACACAAGCAAGGGTAAGAGAGGGTTAAGGAGGGTTTACAAGGTGGAAATACTCGTTCATTCATTTTCATGGTGATCTTATTACTTTATCATCATTACATATGGAACACATCCCTTATGTGTTCATGTCCTCCTTCAAGGAGAGTCATCCACCAGCAAAATACTTGATCGAGGATCAAGTTGCCCAAAACTTTTTCTGAGGTCTTATCCACCAAGGTCCAAGACCAAGGATCAACCCATGCCCCAGGCATGGGTACCCTGGACCATGTCCAGGGGCCCTAGACTTATCTAGGGGCTTTAACTGCTTGGTCCTAGACCAAGAACCCCAGTCGTATAATGGGGGCCCTCTCAGGGGTCTTTACTACTTGGTACCAGACCAAGAACCCCAGTCATCTACTGGGGGGCCTCTCAGGGGTCTTAACCACTAAGGTACAAGACCAAGGATCAACCCATGCCCCAGGCATGGGTACCCTGGACCATGTCCATGGGGGCTAGACTTATCTAGGGGCTTTAACTGCTTGGTCCTAGACCAAGAACCCCAGTCATATACTGGGGGGCCTCTCAGGGGTATTTTGCCATGGCACTGACTATTTGGTTCCAGACCAAGAAACCCCAGGGGTGCACTTGGGGGCCCTAGATCTTAGCTAGGGTCTTTGCCATCCTCCCGGAGAATGGCTCTTGCAACTGCTATAAATTTAACACTCCCTCTCAGCAAGAGAGGCATTCTCAGCTACACCAAGCTTGTCACAAAAGTATACAAACTTTGTCAGGGACAGTGGCTTGGTGAAAATATATGTTGTCTGTTCTGCTATCGGAACATACTGAATGCTGATAACGTTCTTCTGAACCATGTACCGGACATAGTAATATCTCATCTCAATGTGTTTCGATCTGTCATGAAACATTGAATTCTCGATGAGCTTTACACAGCTCCAATTGTCACAGTTAATGACTGTGGGTTCAAGCTCTGAACTGAATAAGTCGGAGAGTAGCTTCCCAAGCCACACTACTTTTTTTCTTGTAGCAATGTCTTCTGACTCTTCAGTGCTTTGGGCTGTGGAGCCCTGTTTCCTACAGGATCAGGAAGCCATTTCTGAACCCAGAATGAAGCAAAATTCGGAAGTGCTCTTCCGATTCACTATATTTCCCATCCATACTAAATTTGTAAAAACATGGAGCATTACACCTCCACTGAAAACCTATCTCAGAATATGCTTCATAGTAACTATAAGTAAATGCGTCGGTTCACACATGAACTGGCTAAGAGCATTTACCGCATAACAGATGTTTGGTATCATATGTACGAGATAAATTAATGATCTATCGATATAAGGTGGGATCTTTTGGATCTGAACCTGTGGCCTGATCTCGTAGTTTCTTTAGATTAGAGATCATTTGTGTGCTCATGGACTTGCAGTCCATCATGCCAAATCTGCGAAGCACATCAACTGCATATTTAACCTGTGAGAGAAATATCTCTCCTGATTTCTGCCAAAAACTTCAATCTCAGAAAGTAATGTAAAAGATTCAAGTCTTACATTCCCACTTCTGTTGAAGAGCTCCCTCTTAGTCTGAGCTATATATACAAATTTCCTTTCCTATACGGAACAAATGAAGATTTTGGACAATCTTCTATCAATGCTTTCATACCAAGATCTCGAAGCTTTTTATAGTCCATGGGAATCTTTCCCATGGATAGCCTCTTGCTCAACTTCACTGTTAAGAAGCATCCAAAAACAAAATTGCAACAAACGATCTTGATGGAAGTCAGAGTCTAGTCATAAATAATCCTTTCTTTCACGAGTCACAACTTTAACCTCAATACAACCATCTGTTGTAAGCTTTATCTCATAAGGCCAATTGAGGTCACCACTAATTTGTCGCAAGATCTTTGAAACACTGACCATACATCATTTTTTTATCACAGTATCTTCCCACATTTCATATGTGGAAGATTCTGAATCAATCACAAGATTCAATTTATTTTTGCTTTCTTTGAAAAAATGTCCTTGGATGCTTGAAAGCTTTTCTGCTTCCTTTAGTATTTCTTGACACCAAGTTGGTTTCCCTTTAAAGAAACTAATAGTGTCCCTGGATTCTACTAAGTTGTCAGTTCTGTTGTAGGTCAATAACTAATTCATATACAGTGACTGCTCCCTCTGAGTCTCATAACAAGTCTGCCTTTCTATCATATGCAAAATTGCTCCCTCTGAACCTATACAAACTTTTGACTCTGATCTGGTGTTCATATTGTTTCAAGATGTTCTTGGTGTCAGTACCAAGTTCAATATGTAAAGTTGACTCAGACTTCAGAGCTCCTGTGCCAATGGCTCAAATTCAATGAAAAGGGATAGGGTTCTCAAAACAAAGATACCCCAACTGTCAAGGTAAAAGGTTGGACTCTTTAACCAGTAGTCCAAAGTTACATGTTGTTTTTCATAACAGACCAAACAGACAGTTGGGTTTCCAACCAGGGAGAAACACTTAGCTTACATCCAAAATAAGTACAGCTTTCTTTGGTCATAAAAATACACATGAGATTCTGACAGTATTCCATTGAGACATGGATACAGGAAGGTAAACATATCTCACTTGTGTTATTTGTAGTCACAAAGAATGTCCATGACACATGTTTAGGCTTTAAGACATACTTGAACTTTACTTTCATAAAAATATGTTAGTTCAAGTAATTTCAATATTCTTAAGTGGTTATCCTATGGATAAAGCAAAACTCATTCATATGCAAAACAATATGTCTTAAAAAGACTGTAATGACAAAATATGTTCTTACAACAGTTTACCCACACATGTTCTTCGTCAAATCCAAGTACCAATGTTGTTTCCAAGTTTCCACCACTCATGTATTGTGGTTAACTTTAAGGCTTGAGTACTCTTTGTAGTACAAAAACATATTAAGTGCATAAGGTGTTGTCATTTAGTAAGGTTACACAGTTTAAAGATCCTTTACCAGTAGTTCTGTTAAAGCCATTGTATTTTTCCAAAAGCTTATCAAAATGAAAGCTGAGCACTTACCAAGCATTAGTAGAAAAAAACTTTAAACCTATCATTTTAAGATGATGGTTGCATTCCAAGCATCTGTATCAGACCTTTGATTAACACGACCTAACTCAGTAGTGAGAGAGAGGGAATGCGTTTATCAATAAATTTCAGTTAAACAAAAAAAAAACTTGGAAATCAATAGATGATCAAGGGTAAACTAGAGGCTTTACTAAGAGTCCCTTCCAGAGATAAAGGACCCTAGCCTCTAGATTTTCCTAACAAGGAAAACTCTCCCAACTTGCATTGGTCACCCCACCAAAGATCCAAACAGGTATTCTTTGGCACCCAAACTTGCATCTCACAAGTGTACAAGACTATAAACAAGAGTCTTCATGTCAATCAGTCAAAATAAAGAAGTACAGAATATCTTCTTGTCATAGGGGTAGTTCCAGCAAAGAGAAACATAGTGAGGTGAACGGGCTTTGTAAAAACAGAGGTCAAACTAGAGAACTAAGATCATAGAGCTTGCCACAGTCATTTGGATCTTGTTTTCCAAATAGAAACAGAGTCAATAACCTCCAAAACTTCTCAAGTCTGTTAGTGACACAGAGATTTAAATAAGTAGAAACAGTTCCCAAGGAGTACCTTATGTTGATAAAGATATATGCTAGGAGAGGTCTATAAACCAATTCCGATGCTTGCAGCATAGCACGAAAAAAAATAGTCAGGTATCATTCTTGGACCTTGACTAACAATGCACAATGAAGAGATTGAACTTTCTTATGTTCAATCTGTTCTAGTCATTTTCTAACAGTTAGAAATGGAAATAATTCAATTCCTTTCCAAAGCATAAATGACACATAAACAGTTTCCTTTTCAGAAGAGGTAATAGGACTGCTGAAGGTATTTGCTTACCTTGTAGCTTAACCAAAATTGAAAACCTATTTCCTTCTCAAATCTACACAGGAAGCCATTCCTTACTTCTGATTTGCAAAACAAACTTTAAGAGAGGATCTTCGCAGGCTCAAGTCTGCAAGTCTTGAGCTCTTCACGCCCTAAGCTCTGATACCATGTTAGAATTAGGACAGCAAAGCATAACAAAAGTGTCTTTTTATTTTTCAGTTAGGATAACAACTAGATCTGATAATCAGAAAACAAGTCTACATTACTTGAACAGAGAAAACACACATGTGTACTCAGATCTGAATAGTCTAATAGATTTGATCTACAACGTTGGAATAAAACTTAAACAGATCTATAGATCTAAGCTCAAAATGAAAACACAATCTGATCATGAGTAGTGAATCACAACTTTAGAAACAAGAGGTAAACTCAATATACAATTCAGATCTAAAAGGTGTCAATGCTGATACACAAATCTATATACATCAAACAGTATTGAAGTCAAAACAAAGTTTAGATCTGAAAGTGATTAGTAGATAGCTTGCCTTGTTCTGAAACCTTACCTCTGAAGAATTCACAGCCACCACAAGGGATGCATAACCAATTGTAATTATGCTCAGGCAAAGCCCAGCTCATAGATCCATCATATAGGTTGGATCTCTTGCCACTAAGGGAATAGGGCCACAAACACTTCCCACAGTCAAACCCTCACACAAACAGTAGGTAAGACACTCAAAACCTCACACATACACATAGGAAAGCCAATAACCAAAGAGAAAGGTCACAGTCTGAACACAAGAGCAAACACCCCACAGCAGAAATGGAGGGCGGCACCCATAGTCATATCCCAGCAGTCATTTGGATAGGGGTCGTACCACAGTCACCCCAAACAGCAGCAATCAGGAGAGGCCACACCTTACTCAGCAGCATACAAGGAGGGGCCGCACCACAGTCAGACCACACAATAGTCACAAGGAGGGGCCGCACCACAGTCAGCCCACACAATAGTCACAAGGAGGGACCGCACCATAGTCAGCCCTCACACAGCAGCCACAAGGAGGGGCCACACCACTGTCATCCCTCACAGCAGTTACAAGGAGAGGTCGCACCACTGTTAGCCCACACAACAGTATATAGAAGAGGGTCGCACCACATGCAATCCTCAAAGGGAGTCGCAGCCACACCAACAATCATCCAACAACACATAACAAGAGCCGCAACAAGGAGAGGATCCGCTCACATTAGAGGCACACGATCATAAGATCACAAGTGTAGATTTAAAGGGGTTAGGGGGGGTTTTAATTTATAGTTTAGGCTAGGGTAATAAAATTAAATTAAATTAATTTTTATTAAGAATATCATGTTTAAATTAAATAATTTAAACATGATATAATTAACCTTTTGATTTAAAACTTTATTTTACCCTTAAGACAAAACAACATAAAACCCCAAATCACACAAGCAAGGGTAAGAGAGGGTTAAGGAGGGTTTACAAGGTGGCAATACTCGTTCATTCATTTTCATGGTGATCTTATTACTTTATCATCATTGCATATAGAACACATCCCTTATGTGTTCATGTCCTCCTTCAAGGAAGGTCATACACCAGCAAAATACTTGATCGAGGATCAAGTTGCCCCAGAACTTTTTTTGAGGTCTTATCCATCAAGGTCCAAGACCAAGGATCAACCCATGCCCCAGGCATGGGTACCCTGGACCATGTCCAGGGGCCCCTGACTTATGTAGGGGCTTTAACTGCTTGGTCCTAGACCAAGAACCCCAGTCGTATACTGGGGGCCCTGTCAGGGGTCTTTACTTCTTGGTACCAGACCAAGAACTCCAATCATCTACTGGGGGCCCTCTTAGGGGTCTTAACCACCAAGGTACAAGACCAAGGATCAACCCATGCCCCAGGCATGGGTACCCTGGACCATGTCCAGGGGCCCTAGACTTATCTAGGGGCTTTAACTGCTTGGTCCTAGACCAAGAACCCCATTCATATACTAGGGGGCCTCTCAGGGGTCTTTTTCCATGGCACTGACTATTTGGTTCCAGACCAAGAAACCCCAGGGGTGCACTTGGGGGGCCTAGATCTCAGCTAGGGTCTTTTCCATCCTCTCGGAGAATGGCTCTTGCAGCTGCTATAAATTTAACAATTATGTTTTGTCAGATCTCTTGCAGCGAAAGGAATTTGGTGGTTCATTCACAATTAGAGGTTGTGGGGCAGAGTTTTGGCCTCCAAGTACTTTCCAAGCCTAACAAAAGTGGAATGGCTAATATCTGCAAGGAAAACGGGAGATTTTGGCTCAATTGGGTGGACAGCAATGATGCAAGCTCTCCCATTAGTGAGTGAAGGCTTAGCCTGGAAAATTAGAAATGGGAAAGAAGTGAGGGTTGGGGAGGACATGTGGGCAGGTTCATGGCCAACCTATCTTCTATCAAGGGGTCTCATAGAGGCATTGTATGTGAGAAGGGTTTTCTCATTATGGGATGCAAGAATAGGAGAAATCGATCGAGCGGGATGCACAGAGTGGAAAATAGTATAATGATGTAGCTAGAAGAGAACCTAAGGTAGGAATGGACAAGATTCATTGGAATCATGTCATCTAACTTCATATATCTGGATGAAGAAAAGACAGACTCACTTATCTGGACACCTAATGAGAAAATTAGAACATATACAACCAAAAGGGGATATCAGATGATACTTTCAAGAGAGGTAGGAGCAGATCAGAAATGGTGGTGGTCTCAGTTATGGGGAATGAATGTACTGACAAAGGTTAAACTCTTTGGGTGGCTAGTCCGGGAAAACAAAGTGCTTACCTAGAAAAATGGCACCAAGACAAAATGGACAAGTCCCAACCGATGCTCCTTATGTAA
Source organism: Picea engelmannii (assembly GCA_009831015.1). Classification (NCBI taxonomy): domain Eukaryota; kingdom Viridiplantae; phylum Streptophyta; class Pinopsida; order Pinales; family Pinaceae; genus Picea; species Picea engelmannii. The sequence goes on along the minus strand of ML784323.1, from coordinate 291,932 downwards.
ACAACATGCAAAAATCATCCCATCATCTTTTTGCCTCGTCTATTTATACACGTCAAGTAATGTCCAAAGTCATAGTGACTTTGAAGTTGGTTATTCAGCCGCTAGATGGTGAGTTTGAGGAAAGGGTGAAATTTTTGTTCGAAAATGAAGATGTCCAATGGTGCCAGTCTTGTCCTTTATTTTTTATTTGTTTCATCTAGTGGGTGCGAAATTTGTCTATCTTCCAAGATAAGTTTGTGCCTCTGTTAGTGGTTGCAGGCCTGGTTTCAAAGTTAACCAAATAATTTCATATGGAAAAGAAGTGATGAAAAAAAAAAACATTTCGGTGCCATTTATTGATAAGAGTACCCTGTGCGGAGTATGAATCTGAAAGGATTCGGCAGCCTATATGGAATCCCGGTGCACTCTTGGAGTAGGAGCTTCAGTGTTGGTTCGACGCCTTCTCCTGCGACCCTCTGCCTTGTTCATCCTTGCAAACTTGATAGCTGGAAAACGCTTTCTAAGAGGACTGGAAAGAATTCGAAACCTTAAAGTGATAGAACCTGGGCATTCGGCTCTATCATGAATTTTTAACTGTGGGATGAAATACATCGGGGGAATAGGAGGGGATATTTAGGGCTTCTCCAATCTCGCGGGAATCCAATATGAGTATGATGCTCATAACTATTGAATAAATGCAGGGGTGATCTACTTGCCATGGATACAGACTGAAGCAACTTCTCTATTTCAACGATGATCCTTATCCCTTTCTGGAGATCGGTATGACGAAGGCCAATATTAAATTCACCAGCTCCAGAACTTATGTTTCTATTCTTTTGAATTAAATCCATGATACCCATAAATCTAACCGTTCTCGTCTAGCGAAGGCCATGAGTTGGCTTCATAAAATCCAAGTTAATGTTGCTAGTAATCTACATGAGGAGATGGCATCAAGAGAGCCTGAGCCATGTGTTCTTGACTTAGGTGGGGCACATGGGTTATGGTATTCACCCTGAAAGGGGGAAATGAAATCAAATTAAAAAATAAAAATAAAAAACAAATAAAAAATTTAAAAACATTTTCAAAAACCCTTGGATGGGGTGACATCTGGAGCACACACACATCAAATGGTGCGTTGGTAACGAGGGCAGTTAAATCCCCTCGCCACCATCCTCCTCCTCTGTCTAGTCGAGATGCTTAACATTTATTTAAGCTTCAGCTGGGGCTCAATGCGTCAGGATGGATCGCTAGTCTTAGTGGCAACTCGAGTTTGGCCCCTTGGTACATGTACGAAGTAGTAAAGTTGCATTAACCGGGCATTCATGGCTATCCAGGCCATCACTCCCTCCATCATCATGCTGATTTCACTTCGCTGTGGTTTTTATCTCTGACATTTGGCTCTATTTTTCCATCCTCTCCTAGTTGTTATGCTTCGAGCATGCAGAGCCTTCGTAATTCTCCTTCCAGTAATCTTTTGCACCTCTGGCCACCCCATTGTCATTTTGTCCCCCCTACACTTTTTCTGGCCATGCCTCGCGAGAGAGGAAAGTCTCGGCATTGGTTAGCCTACTATAGTCAAGTCTGAAGGCATAAGCGCTCGGGACCGATCTCTCTCTCTCTCCCCTTCCGGGCTACAGCTTGGGCCGCTCTCCCCACTCCGGTTAGAATTGGTGTGAGGATGCATATACGGAGCTCTGTTTGTCTAATTCATAGCATTTCTATGGAGGCTTCACGGTGGAAGAGGAGATTCCTTCTAATTAAGAGGAAATCCCCCCTAATTTTCATAAGACCACCATGGAGCAGCGGCCATCTGAATTTTCCTCAGGCAGTCATGTCAGGTTGTATAGTTGAAGAGGAAATCCCTCCTCAGATGGAGAACTACTGTAAGAATTTCACCGATGCCAACGACGAGGACCTCGAAATAAATTGGGATGATTATTGGAATAAGCAAGACACCCGTCGACAGACTTGCACAGAAGAGCATGTTCACCTAGTTCCCAGCTCCTGTAGGCTCACAGAAGACCACATGGTCCTGATTTTTGAGATGTGAAAGGACTTGGCCGAGCAGCTACACAACCAACATATCCTCAGCAAGTGCTTGGACGTCTTGTTCGACTCCCTATGAAGCGAGCCTGCGAAAAGTCATTGCCTAACTTGTTGTTAGCCATACACCTTCAAAATCCGATGGATGTCCAGGTTCGCCTCATGTCTAGTCTCCTTACTGTTTTTTCTCTAGTTTTAGTGATAAGTTTTTTGTGATAATCAAACTCTGGTTCATAAGATGGTTATAGAACTTAGTCGACCGTTTGTTCTGGTTTCCACGCATGTGGCAGAACAGGTGGCAAGTCCCCATATTTTTTAAGACAAGTGTCATCTTTGGGTCTTTGAACAATATTGTCCACTTGTTCTAGTTTCCACTTATGTGACAGAACAGGTGGCAAGTTTTGGTGTATCCTCATACATGTGTAGTTTTTGTTAGCTCAAGGTAATACAGTCTTTTTATTTACAAAAAAAAAGGAAAAAAAAACATTTTCAAAAACCAATTGAAATGAAAGAATGTTAGGGGAGAGGGATCACCCGACCCCCCATGTGCACCCAACCCTCCCCTGACCCCCACCCCCTTCCTCCCTCCCTCCCATTCCCCTGGTGTTGGATTTTATGGGCTGACCCAAGTTCTAACTATAGGATTACCAACTTCCCTTCGACCATCGGCCCTTCTGGATACCAGAAGGCAACACAACGCACAGAGTGCATTGTGCAGTCTCACCCGAGATGACTTCAATGGGTGGTCACAGGACTCGTGTCACATACCCACTACCTAAATCAGATTTTTCTGGTCTTCTGCCGAATCAGAAGCCCTAAACATCCATGGAGGACCAGCGTAAGTTGGCTCTTCCTCTCTCTCTCTCCATTCCCATGTGATCGTGGGTCACGATCATAGTTCAAATGATCACAGTACCTCTTTCATAATTCGCGCATCGGCGCTATAGTGATGTTGAGTCATTTGACTTGGCAACCGTCGAACCCCGACAGGGCTAGCAATCGACCAATGGGGCTCCGGAATGCATCCTCAGCCGTAGATCTAGGCGGGCAGACGTTGGCCATCCAGATCTACTCTCTTCTTACCCTAATGCGCGTTCACGCCCCAGCATAAAACTGGCATCTCTTCCTCACATCGGACGGTCGTTACGGACCCTGAGATTTCCCGAAGGAATCTTGTTTGTTCCTCGGGACTCAGACACCTGCTATCGTCTCGTCATTATGGGTCAGGATTTATCAAAGTGAAGGCCCGAGTTCTTGTCAATGGAACTCCCGAATACCCGATCCCCAATTTCCCGAAACGGGTAATCTCTCAACACGTCACCTCCTTAAATCGGACGGTCCACAACTGCTTCGGGGTTTCCACCCAGGAAAGCCACGATCCCTTGTCGCCGGGACTCTCGATCTCGCGATTCCTGATTTCCCGAAATGGGGAGATCTCACGACGCGTGGCCTCCATCAATCTAACGGCTCAGATCTATACCGAGGTTTTCACCATGGAGAAATCCTGAACTCTTGTCAACAGGAATCCCGATTCCGCGATTCCCGATTTCCCAAAATGGGAACTCTTACGACACGTGGCCTCTGTTCATCGAACGACCCAGATCCATCCCGGGATTTCCTCAATGGAAAGTCTCGATCTCTTATCAACATGACTCCCGATTTCCCGACTCCCGGTTTCCCGAAGTGGGTGACCTCTTGACACGTGGCCTCCGTTAGACGGATGGTCCAGATCCATCCCGAGATTTCCACAATGGAAAGCCCCGATATCTTGTCAACAGGACTCCCGATTTCCCGACTCCCAGTTTTCCGAAATGGGTGATCTCTTGACACGTGGCCTCCGTTAGACGGATGGTCCAGATCCATCCCGGGATTTCCACAATGGAAAGCCCCTATACACTGGAGTCTTAACCCTCGAGTAACTCCTGACAGATCCAACGGCTATCGGGTTTTTCAACCGAGATCTGACGGCTCATAATGGTTCCTACCCATGCATTCTTCCACGACTCCCTGGGCATGGAAAAGATCCACGGTCCAGATACTCTCATGAACCTTGGGGATCTACGGTCTTAAACTCTTCACTACCCACAAAGACACAGGAAAAAAAAGGGGTAAGGCATTTAATGCCCTACTTTCTCCTTCTAATCTAACGGTCATGGGTGACCGTAGATTCCCTAACGAAATCTCGTCCGTTGATTAATACCTATCAGGGTTAAAGTACTTAACACTCCATCTTCTTCCTCCGATCTGACGGTCGTGAGTGACCACAGATCTCCCAACGGGATCTCATCCGTCGATTCCTTACTTCATCCTTATGTTGTCATCTTGGTTTTCAAGAGGATCGTCCCTCCTCATGCAGGATTACTAAGGCCTTACGCCTTCACAACCGCCTTCCCGGTTCTTGATGGGTTTTTCAAGGAAGGTATTTCTATGGGGAGATTTACTCAGGGTACTACCTGAGGTATATAAGGATGTCGTCCTCCCGAAAACCAGACGTGAAGTCTAAATTAGGTCAGTACGCACACAAATAACGAATTCATGAGGACATAAACCATACGTAGTCCTTCCATATAATTATACCACTACTAGAACTGATCAAAACACCATACAGTCATTCTTATAATGAAATCATTCACAGTTTCACAGCT
>ML784323.1:265754-285130 GCA_009831015.1 Picea engelmannii | reverse complement strand
AATTGTTTTCATGCTTCTGCTAAGGGCATCGGCCACCCTATTTTCTTTCCCTTTAATGTGTTTGATTTCAAAATAAAATTCGCTAAGGAGGGCCATCCATCTAGCTTGTCTAGCATTGAGCTTTGGTTGGTCAAACAAATACCGTAATCCACAGTGATCTGTCATAAGTACAAATTTTCTTCCCAAGAGATAATGCCTCCACATTTTTAAGGCATGCACTATGGCAGCCAGTTCTAGATCATGAGTCACATAGTTGACCTCATGTTCGTTCAACTTTCGGGATTCATAGTAGGTCACACTTCCTTCCTGCATAAGGACTCATCTGCACCCTTCCTTACAGGCATCTGTGCACACAAGGAAGCCAACTTTTGGGTCAGCGATTTTCAACACGAGTGCATGGGTTAGTAGATGTTTCAAGGTTTGAAATCTTTCTTCACATTGTTGTGTCCATAGGAATTTTGTCCCCTTCTTCTGGAGGGCAGTGATTGGACAACCAATCTTGAAGAATCCTTTTATAAATCTCCTATAGTATCCCGCCAATCCCATAAAGGATCTAATGTCTGAGACATCCTTTGGGGTAGGCCATTCCATGATAGACCTGATCTTGTCAGGATCTACTGCTACCCCTTCCTTGGACAGGACATGTCCCAAGTAATGTATTTGCTTCTAAAAGAAGTCACATTTGCTTAATTTAGCATAGAGCTGATGTTCTCTTAGCACTTGCAGCACAAGTCTAAGATGCTCTTCGTGTTCTTCTCTATTCTTAGAGTAGATTAATATGTCATCAATAAAAACTAGTACAAATTTATCTAAAAATTTAGTGAGTACATTGTTCATTGAGCACATGAAAGTGGCAGGGGCATTGGTTAACCCAAATGGCACTACCACAAACTCATAGTGACCATACCGTGTCCGGAAAGTGGTTTTATGGATGTCTTCACCCTTGATTCAGACTTGATGGTATCCCGACCTCAAGTCAATCTTTGAGAAAATAGACGCACCCCCCAATTGATCGAATAGATCATCGATCCTGGGCAAGGGGTACTTGTTCTTTATGGTTATTTTATTGAGTTATCTATAATCTATACACAGTCTGAGGGTACCATCCTTCTTTTTCACAAACAGGACTGGTGCTCCCCATGGGGACACGCTGGGTCGAATATAACCCTTATCCATCATTTCTTTCAATTGCAATTTGAGTTCCACTAACTCAAGTGTGCTCATTCGGTAGGGTGTCCTAGACACCGACATCGCTCCTGGTGCGAGCTCTATCGATAAGTCAATGTCTCTTCTTGGAGGTAGACCCGGTACCTCTTCCGAAAACACATCTCTGTATTCTCTCAAGATAGGGTGATCATCAGGGTTTGGTTTATCACCTTTGATTGTGTTCAACACCTGTATTGCATATAGGGGACATCCTTTTCAGCAATACTTTCTCATTTGCAGGGTTGATATTTGCCTCACCGAGACAGGTTTTTGGATCCCTTGGAGGGTTATCCTTTTTCCTTCTTTGCTCACACATCCTAAAGTTTTATGGTAACAGTCCAATTTGACTTTATGGGCGGACAGCCAGTCCATACCAATCAACAGATCGTATGATCCCATGGGTAATACATTAAGGGTTTCTTGGGTGGGGAATTCACCCAACATTAATTCGCAGGCTGCTATGACCTCTACTACCTTTCTTTTGGTGCCAATGGCTAACTGTACCAACCATGGCTTGGTTTGTTTTTGTGGCTGTAGCTTATACTTATCCACAGTCTTAGGGGCTATATAACTCAAATTTGAACCAGGGTCAATTAAAACAAACACTAGATGGTTGAAAATCATACCTTCTATTTCCACCACTGAAGCTTGGTGGTCAGCTTGGTTATTATCCAAGGCTGCATAAATCTGCGGCACACTCCTTGCCACATCATTAACTGTGGTAGCTTCCTGCATGTTATAAACTTTTCGACTTTTTTGTTGTCGATGTGGACAGTCTCTCAGGAGATGCTCTTCTCTGCAACCCTAGCATTTTAGAGGTCCTTTCTTTGGGTTATTAGTCTTCATTGGTATAGGTCTAGAAGTTTTATTTTCGTCCACCGAGGGAAAGTTTTGCTGGAGTACACTCCGGGTTGGAAAGTTCATTCCGGGGTTCTTCTTGTAGCTCTTAAATCCTAAGGATTTGATCCCCTTTTTCTGAAATCTCGAACCACTCTTATGTTTCCAGTCTCCACGAGACTCTGCCCGATGTCCATATTGTTCATGACAATATGTTTCTTTTCGAATAGTGTCTTCTAAGGTCTTTGGCTCGTCGAATTTGATTTGGTTCCGGTATTCCTTGGGTAGCCCGTTGATGAAGCGTTGTGCCTTTGCCTTCTCTGCTTTGATGTAGGGTACATATCTCAATAAGTCGAGGAATTTGTTGACATATTCCTCTATAGTGAGTTGCCCCAGTTTGAGTTCATAAAACTCTTTAGCCTTCTCGTCGAAATATATTTCCGACAAATACTTCTTCCAGAAGTACTTCTCAAACCGTTTCCAAGACAGGTCCTCCTCGCGGACCCCTTTCGTATTCTTAAGATCTTCCCACCAGATGGAAGCTTTTCTGTTTAGATTGAAAGTGGCCACTCGGGCCTTCAAATTCTCTAAATAATCATGGACTCTGAAATATTTCTTTAGTCCAAGTAGGCAGGCCTCGGCTTCCTCTCCCTTCTTTCTCTCACCGTCGAAGGAGGGAGGTTTGGCCTTTCTGAATTCCTCAAATTTATGACTCTTGGAAGTCTTTTGCTTCTTCTGTTTTCTTCAAGAATAGGAACTGGTCCTGCTGCTGGAAGAGCCTTCTGAATCGCCAGCTTCCTTCTCTATGGAATCATCTGGCACTGGTCCTTTACCTCTAGGGTAGACCTTTCTTGAGGTGCTTCTCTCAATATGGCCACTAATACGACCATGTTTCTGCATTTCGGGTTCATGCTGCATTTGTCGTTGTAGGTTAGATAAGCTCTGCAGTAAAACTGCATTAATTTCAGTTTGTTTTTCTTATTCTTTCATCATCCTTTCATTGTCGGCCTTGCAGCTTTGCATTTCAACCATGAGACTCCTCATAGACTCATCTAGATCTAGAGGGGTTCCTATTGCTCTTCTTTTGTCAGACTCTTCGTCTCGGTTGTGGGAGCATTCTCCCACCTCTTGGCGAGTCACCATTTTTCTGCGTCTGTAAATTCCCGCGGCTGATCGTCTGCTTGGGTGAAAAGACAAACATTGGTTATTAGTCAAGAGTTAAATACATTTTTATAACCTACGCATAAATTCATATTTTCACATGTATACCCATATAAAAAGGTTTTTTCATTTGGGTCTTAATCCTTATCTATCTGCCATCTTAACACTAAAACAGGACAACGAAGTTCATGTCTCTGATTACAGTTCCATCCTACAATCCTTTTTCTTAAGGGAAAACGCAGATGACAGTGTCTCCTTATGCGGCTCGTGCCTAAGCCCAAGTAGGCCAAGTGTTGTAACCATGCTCTGATACCACTTTGTCACATACCCACTACCTAAATCGGATTTTTCTGGTCTTCTGTCGAATCAGAAGCCCTAAACATCCATGGAGGACCAGCATAAGCTGGCTCTTCCTCTCTCTCTCTCTATTCCCATGTGATCATGGGTCACGATCACAGTTCAAATGATCGCAGTACCTCTTTCATAATTCGTGCCTCGGCGCTATAGTGATGTCGATTCGTTTGACTTGGCAACCGCCGAACCCCGACAAGGCTAGCGATCGGCCAATGGGGCTCCGGAATGCATCCTCAGCCGTAGATCTGGGTGGGCGAACGTTGGCCATCTAGATCTGCTCGCTTCTTACCCTGATGCACGTTCGTGCCGCAGCATAAAACTGCCATCTTCTCCTCACATCGAACGGTTGTTACAGACCCTGAGATTTCCCGAAGGAATCTTGTCTGTTCCTCGGGGCTCAGACACCTGCTATTGTCTCGTCATTATGGGTCAGGATTTATCAAAGCGAAGGCCCAAGTTCTTGTCAACGAAACTCCCGAATCCCAAATCCCCGATTTCCCGAAACGGGTAATCTCTCAACACATCACCTCCTTAAATCGGATGGTCCACAACTGCTTCGGGGTTTCCACCCAGGAAAGCCTCGATCCCTTGTCGCCAGGACTCCCGATCTCGCGATTCCCGATTTCTCAAAATGGGGAGATCTCACAACGCGTGGCCTCCATCAATCTAACGGCTCAGATCTATCCTGGGGTTTTCACCAAGGAGAAATCCCGAACTCTTGTCAACAGGAATCTCGATTCCACAATTCCTGATTTCCTGAAATGGGAACTCTTACGACACGTGGCCTCTGTTCATCGAACGACCCAGATCCATCCTGGGATTTCCTCAATGGAAAGTCCCGATCTCTTATCAACAGGACTCCCGATTTCCCGACTCCCGGTTTCCCAAAGTGGGTGATCTCTTGACATGTGGCCTCCGTTAGACGGACGATCCAGATCCATCCCGGGATTTCCACCATGGAAAGCCCCGATCTCTTGTCAACAGGATTTCCGATTTCCCGACTCTCGGTTTCCCGGAATGGGTGATCTCTTGACACGTGGCCTCCGTTAGACGGATGGTCCAGATCCATCTCGGGATTTCCACAATGGAAAGCCCCTATACACTGGAGTCTTAACAATCGGGTAACTCCAGACAGATCCAACGGCTATCGGGTTTTTCAGCCGAGATCTGACGGCTCATAATGGTTCCTACCCATGCATTCTTCCACGACTCCCTGGGCGTGGAAAAGATCCACAGTCCAGATACTCTCATGAACCTTGGGGATCTACGGTCCTAAACTCTTCGCTACCCACAAAGACACAGGAAAACAAAGGGGTAAGGCATTTAACGCCTTACTTTCTCCTACTAATCTAACGGTCGTGGGTGACCGCAGATTCCCCGACGAAATCTCATCCGTTGATTAATACCTATCAGGGTTAAAGTACTTAACACTCCATCTTCTTCCTTCGATCTAACGGTCGTGAGTGACCACAGATCTCCCGACGGGATCTCATCCGTCGATTCGTTACTTCATCCTTATGCTGTCATCTCGGTTTTCAAGAGGATCGTCCCTCCTCATGCTAGATTACTAAGGCCTTACGCCTTCACAACCGCCTTCCCGGTTCTTGATGGGTTTTTCAAGGAAGGTATTTCTATGGGGAGATTTACTCAGGGTACTACCTGAGGTATATAAGGATGTCATCCTCCCGAAAACCAGACATGAAGTCTGAATTAGGTTAGTACGCACACAAATAACGAATTCATGAGGACATAAACCATACGTAGTCCTTCCATATAATTATACCACTACTAGAACTAATCAAAACACCATACAATCATTCTTAAAATGAAACCATTCACAGTTTCACAACTTATGAGCATAATTATCAGAATAAACATATATATATATTTCAAGATGCCATAGGCAAAACTCTTATCAGAAATAACACCAGGGGTCAAGCAACTGCTAAGAGGGGTGCTCGTTTCCACCCAATCATAGGCTTAGCGACTCCCAGTGGATTTACCACTAGCCACCCTCGAGCTGAGACCACGATGCTATGAGACTGCATCTCCATTTGCCAGTGACCAAGAGCGAAGGTTGCAATCCTTCCTCTCTTCTATCACTCACTTTGCGTAATACCAAAGTTCTCCCCTCGCATCTTCCCCCCCAATCACTTCTACCCTACGCCTTATCCTCTTTCGAGGTTGTGTGTGGCACGATTACCCTCGCGCTCGTCAGGCCCAATGGCTCTACGGATGGGCGGTTCACCTCCCATCCCTCATTAAGCCATCTACCTACCAGCCTGCGAGACATTTAATTCGGGGCCAGTGAGCCACTTTTGGTTCTCTGGGCCAGTGGAGTCCAAATACGGTATTAATTCTCGGTGGAAGTTAACGCCACCTTTCCAGGTGCCTTCCATCGCCATCGTGGTCTTTTTTTTTGCACATCCCCTCTCAGCAGTCCTGCAATAAAATTCATAATGTTATTCACATTTATTGACCTTTTCCTCAAGGTCCATTTACATCACATATTCACATTTATGAGTTTGCCATAGTTCTTGGCCAGTCCAGCTATTTTTACAAACTGGGGGAAATAGGGTGTTACAACTCGAGTATCTGCAACCATGGGATGGTATGTGCTTCTCTTGTAGGGGCATTAGATATACTCAATTATGAGCCCTCAAATACCCATTTATTATACTACCCTAGATGGATCTTAGATCTGACCAGTGACTCAACTATTCCAACAAACTTCATTAACCATTCTATCAGCATATATCAAATGACATATATTCATTTTCTGCAACATAAGATTTAGATCTAGATACTAAACTATGGCATTCATCCATTTAGAGTTGTTCTACAGATTTAATTAGTTCATCCTTAGTGCACAGTATTATTTCCTTTATCATTTTAACATGTTCAACATAAACTCATTAAAGCAAATATGATCATAAGTACTGCAAACATTCACACATAACCCAGATATATCGTGGTTCACCCCCTCTTGGGGCTACGTCCACAAAGATGAGTCGCTTCAGCGCTTTATTAATCTTCATGCAAAATCAAGTGTCGTGCACTGTACAATTCCTCCTCCATTACAGTCGATATCCACATATCGAGATAGTATTCACAAAACTTAGAATATCAACCAACCTACAACCGAACTAACTCTTTTCTGTCCTAATACATTCTAGTTATACCAAAAAATGGGACAAATCCCTTACAAAAACCCTAACCCTAAGAGGATTAGGTTTGTCCACTTTTCAACTGCTCCACAGTAGTTTGTCAACTTTGTAACTACTTTTCCTCAGCGTTAGTTTTCCTCTATTTCTGACGTTGATTTTCCTTTGTTTATAGCGTGCTCCCCATTTTCCGACGTTGCCTTGATTCCTTCAAAACTTCCTTGATTTTCTCCAAAAATTGACCTACACCAACAACCTCCCAACATTGACATTGTGACTCGTATCGAGTCACTCACTGACTCATCCATCTCTTACTGCCTGTGTCGGTTCTTCAAACATCTTTGTTGCTTATTGGCATTGATCTTGAGCCTGGTTGCTCTTTTTCGCCATGGCCTCTACCATCTACACAGTGACTAGAGGTTTCAATATTTCTCCCCCCTCCAAGCCTATCTACTCCACTTTTGATTTTATTGCGTCAATTTCCATGACCAATTGCTCATCCTTTTCCTGCAGAGGCTCCAACTGAGCATGCCTTGCAATTTTCTCTGTCTGCACTACCTTTTCTTCTGCCTGCAGAGTCTTCATTTCTGTAGATGTCCTAATTTTTTCAGGCAGTGACATCGTCTTCTATCTCTGTTTCAATTTTGCCATTGCTACATGGACCCTATCTTATTTTCCTTCCAGCTCCTACAAGTTTCCATCTTCTTGTACTTGTGTCACAGTTGGCCACTTTTCTCCAACAACTCTGTCATCTTATGTATAAATGGCGGTATATTCTCTGTCAATTTTGTTGCATCTTAATCTCGCTGCGCTCTTACTTCTGGAGGAGCAATGGGTACTACGCGCTCCTCCAACTCCTTTATTTGGCTCTTATAGTGCTCCAAATCCTGAGCTATCTTCTTCATCTTTTCTTCTGGTGATATTTCCTTTGATCATGCGTTGTTTGGAATGGTTTGAAAACCTACGCCAATGTGTTTCTCCATCTCTTCTATCTTCTGCTATGCTAAGTTCTTCTCCTGCCCTTCCTGGCTAATTGCTTCCTTCAGTGTTATGTTCTCCTCCTGCGCTGTATGTAAATTTGTTGCATCCGACTGTGCTCTGGACTGGATTTCTTGTGCGACAGTTATCTGCAATTTGTACAGTGCCTTCGTTGCGATCTTGGGCAATGCCAAGTCCAATGTATTTATCTCCTTTAAAGGCTTATGTGCCACCTCCTTGTCAATGTACATCATATCCAGTGTTATCATAAAATTTGCGCTCCCATGCACTATGATCTGTATTATTTCCCCTCTCCGCCTTCCTTCCATAGTTTTTCCTGGTGTGTCTTTTTGTCGCTACTTTTCCATGATCTTTAGTTGTTTCAGTGTAGTTTTTACCTCCTGCACCTACTCGATAATTGAAGTCCTATGCTTCAATGCATTCTCCCAAGCCTTTGATAGTCGATCTTTAATGGTTGTTGCTAGTAGTTCGACATCTTCTATTGTCAATGATGTGTGAGGTGGTGTCTTATGGGCCTTTGCCTTCTTCCTTGAGCCACTTGCTTGCTCCCATGTTCTCTTCCTTTGGGCATTTGCTAGCTCAGATGTGTATGGCATGTCTGTATCTGTAGATTTTAAAATTGTACAATATTTACTGCAAACAGATTTTCAATAGAAGAACATAAAAGATACAATGGAAAATACAAACATTACACAGAGATTTTTCCCATGGAAACCCGAATCGGGAAAACCAACATATTCTATATTTTTCATTGTGATACATTGTTTACAATACAATAGACATATAGGAACCAACGACATCCAAAACCCTAACCCAATGACCTAGATTAGTCAACAACCTTAATTCCTTAACCGAAAATAGAAAACCATTGACAAAAACCATGTGCCAAAAAAATGCCCAACAATGGACAAGAAAATCGAGGCAACACAAAAAACAAGGCAAAAATGCGACACATTTCCCGAGGCAAACAAATTATCGGGGGCATTGCCTCTTGCGCGCCCGGCAAAACATAGACACCACTACTCGTGCAAATAATATAACACATACCCAACAGTATCCACCCTTGTTTCCTATTGAACTTCTTCTTCCATGGGTATATCATGTGTTTATGTTCTCACATTTGTTGTGTGCACCCATTCTCTTGTAACGCCTAGTGTTTATCATGTGTGTGATGGATCCGGTGTCGAACCACCCTATGGTTTTTTCTGTGTCTTGCATTTCTTTTGAGTTGAGTTGCTTCCTCCCTCTTGACATTGTGTTGTATTCTTCTTTTTACTCACACCATTTATGCATGTCTGTTGTGCATGCTCTGTTATGTCCTGCGTCTGAGTCTATATTGTTGGCCATCTCCTTGGACTTGTTGACACCTTCCATTCATTAAGCCAATCTTAGACCTAGAATTGGATATCCTACGTCCTCACGCAGTAGCTCAGTAGTAACCATTTCTTCGCATGATCCCTCTTCGCCTACAACCACATACTGTGGCGTGTTGCCTGGAAGTTAGCAATCTATCCAAACTCTTGGACTGTCTCAAAGTAAATCCTCCATGTGTCGGCTAAGTGGTCCTAGATATCTGAAAGACACAACGCAAATGTATCATTGTTCACCTTCATCTTCTTCGAGTCTATTGTGCTTCTAAATGAAGTGTATAGGGTTGCGCCACACTTTCCTATTCCCTGAAGAAACACAGTATACACTGGTTCTTTCCAACCTGCTAGTGCAATGAAGATGAGTAATCACGAGTAATGGAACTCAGAGCCCCAATCTTGTGTATCCTTATAATCTTCCAGGAAGGAATTGAACAAATAAGGGGCCCAACTCATTGATCTCCCCTTCGTGCACTACGCTGCAGCCGCTACCACCCATGTTGGTACTTCTTCCTTCCCGCATTTGTGCATTAGCTTACATGATAATAACCTTGTGGTGAATCTTGTCGCCAGATCATTTATGTCATTGATCTTGATCCCCCTATTCCCTCTATCTGTGCCATATTTCGCCTTAATTTCATCTGAAATAGCCTTTGCCTTAGTCTTATCCTCCATATATTGTTTTGGCTTCTCCCCATGCGTGTGTAGCTCAGTAATTGCAGCTATTAAGTCCACATGAATGGGCATTGATCTATCCATCCATAAGACACCTCCATGCACCCTTTATAGGAGTTGTTTCACACATCCATTGATGTATTTACCGCGCCCAAAGTGCAATATATCTAGTAAGTTCATTATCCCTGTGTTGTAGAGCCCCAAGATCCACTATGCATGTTCCAACAACGGTGCACCTGATGGGCCCTCTCCTTTACATTCCATATAGTTGTGTTGCGCCAAATCCAGGAATTTGGCCGTATATGCTACATCGTGGTCTGAGTACTTCATAGTGTTTACTCCTCCTATCATTTCATCCTCGGATTTGGCGGTATATGCTACGTCGTGGTCTGAGTACTTCATAGTGTTTACTCCTCCTATCATTTCATCATCCGCTTTCACTCCCTCTGGGATTTTTGGCATTACTATTGTCAATTATGCATGTGCGCGTGGTATCCCTTGCATACTGCTTTCAGCCCGAGCTTTCTTTTTACCTCACGGGGACGATGCCCCGACCTTTGGTACACCCTCTTGCTTTGTTTCTTGTTCTTCTTCCGGATCTAGGCCCTGTTGCACTGAACCCATGGCATGTTCTTCGTGTTGTGGCCCTTTTCCTCTCAACGCGTCAGACTTTGTCCTTTCCATGTATTCCTCATGCTACCCGACATCCTGCGATGGGTTTTCATCCACGTCAACAATTGTTGGCATTCCCTATGTCCATGTTTGCCTCACCCGAGCATTGCTTCTCATGTTTTGACAGGCCCTACTCGGCGCTCCAACTCGTGGTGGCGACATCTTACTAAAATCTGGACTATTGTGCTACAAATCTAAATCTATTGTCAAAACTTCTCACTCTCTCGCACTCAGGGTTAGGTCTTCGTTCTTTTCCTTAGCTAAAAAAAAATGACTGCATTTCTTCCCTTTTTCAACTTTATAGCGAGACGACGTACTCACAACTGTCTCGCACTGACAGTTTTCACTTTTTCTTGCGCGCTACACTTTTGTACCTGTCAACTATTTTCCAGTGCACAGTGTCTTCAACACTAGTTTTTTTACGGCGCACTGTTAATGCTAACAATTCTATTACATCAAAACCTTCTAGTATTCTCCTATCTTTTTGTCATTTTGTTACATTTCTTCTTTTTATGGATTTTTGTCTTTTTCTTCTAACATCTATTATATACAATATGTACAATCATACCTCATCTTTCTATTTTTACCTCAGATTGTTAGGTCAACTATCTTGATATAGCTTAAGTCGATTGCCATTCACCAGTCCTTTGAGATTCTTCCCTACAAGATCTTTTAGTTTCACAACACCTCCATTTGTGATGGCCTCTACCTAATAAGGCCCTAACCAGTGCATCTTGAACTTCCCATGGTGTTGTAGATGCCTGATGTCATAAAGGATAACTAGATCTCCTTCCTTAAATCTTTTCTTCTTTAT
The DNA here is from genome assembly GCA_009831015.1 of Picea engelmannii. NCBI lineage: Eukaryota > Viridiplantae > Streptophyta > Pinopsida > Pinales > Pinaceae > Picea > Picea engelmannii. The sequence continues at coordinate 273,881 of ML784323.1, read as the reverse complement.
GTATCTACCATGCCAAGCTTTGTCCTTCGCTTTCTGTACTTCCTGGTGAAATCCTGTTAGTATTTTTTCTTCTTCCAGCTCCACCAGTTGATCCAATCTTTCTTGTGCAACACCTTCTTCTATCATGTTGGTGATTGTTGCAATGCATAGACTAGGTACTAAATAATCCAATGGAACCATTGCTTCCTGCCCATACACCAGTCTAAATGGTGTATGTCCTGTAAGCTTCTTGCATGTAGTCCTGTAAGCCCATAACACTGTTGATACCTTCAAATCTCAATCATCCCTATTCACATTGCAAATCTTTGTCAATGCATTTTCTAGAATCTTGTTGAAAGCTTCTACTGTACCATTTGCCTGGGGATGGTAAGTTGTGCTCTTCAAATGACGAATCTCGAATTCTTCGGTCATAGCTATGATTGTGTTGTTAATAAAATGAGTTCCCTGATCACTCAACAAAATTCTAGGACATCCAAATGTGGTCACCACTTCTCAAAGAGAAACTGCGTTGTAGTTTTTGCACTGCAATCTTTCACTGGGGTTGCTTCTACCCATCTGGTTAAGTATTATGTTCCGGTGTTGATGTATCTAGCTCCCGACCTCCTTGCTGGTGGGTTAATGGGTCCAATGATATCCATATCACATTTATCAAATACCTGTAAAGTTACTTCGGCCATAAGTGGCATTCCATCCCTTCTGGATGGTTTTCCGACCCTCTAACATACATCACAGGTATGACAGTATTCCTTTACGTCCTTATGTACTATAGGCCACCATAATCCTATGTGCACCACCTTCTGTGTTGTAGAGTTTCCTGCATAGTGCCCTCCAGCTATACCTTCATGTGCTTATGCTAACACCATGGAGTGCTCATGCTCCATCACACATCTTCTTAGAATTCCATATGTGCCTAACTTGTATAAATGACCTGCAATCAGCTAATAGTCTGCAGCGCGGACTACCAACTATTTTTTTTGTGCAACAGTAAATTCCTTGGGAGCCATTCCTGTGCTCAAAAATCCAATAATGTCAAAGAAATAATCATCAACAATCCGAACAGAAAATAAGTTAGCATCATGAAAATTTCCCTCCAAATTATTTGGCTCCTCTCCATTAGTAATTCTCGACAAATGATCTGGTCCTGCATTCAGCTTCTCTGGTTTTACTATGATTTCAAAATCGTATTCCTGAAACAATAACATCCATCTACAGATCCTCCCCCCCAACACTGGCTTATTAACTAGATACTTCAAAGTGGAATGATCTGTAAACATCTTAAAATGTTGACCCAATAGATAATGTTTAAACTTCTGTAGGGAATATACCATAGCCAGACCTTCCCTTTCCATAGTATTATAGTTATGCTCAGACTCAGACAATTTTCTACTAGCAAAATATACTGGGTGATCAATGTCTCCTTCACTTAGTTGTGCCAAAACTGCTCCAAGTGCAATGGATGAAGCGTCCACATGCACATGAAATTCTTTTGTCCAATCTGGAAAGCTCAAAATTGGTGGTGTCACCATATTCTATTTCATTATGTCCAAGCTTTCTTGGCATTTATCATTCCACTGAAACCTGATGTCTTTCTTCAGTAACTTCTCCATGGGCGCAGTAATCTTTGCATAGCCCTTTATGAATTTCCTGTAGTACCATGTGTGGCCCAATGTTGCTCTCAACTGGCGCACTGACTTTGGTGGTGGTAAATTGACAATAAAAACAATCTTCACGTGGTCTACTATCAAGCCTTATTTGCATACAATGTGCCCAAGTAGGATGCCAAATGGTGTGTTGAATATACATTTATTAATGTTCAATGAGATATGATATTTGCCTACATCTTTCTAACATTAACCTCATAATTTCTACATGGTCCTTCAATAAACTGAATATTGTCTAATCATCCAGATAAACCTCTAAAAGTTTGTGTATAAAATCCTTGAATGCATCTACTACTACTCTAGAAAATATTGTTGGTGCATTCTTTAAACCAAATGTCATTATTGTGTATTGATATGACCCCCACTCTGTTGCAAATGTAGTTTTGTACCTGTCCTACAGAGAAATTATGATATGATGGTAACCTGAAAATCCATTTGTGAAAGAGTACACTTCTTGTCCTCCCACATTCTCTAAAACCTCATCTGTAAATGGAGTAGGAAAAGGATCATGCAGGCATCCATCATTTAATTTCCCCAGATCCACACATATCCTAATCCCTCCAATCTTCTTTTCTTGGACCACCATTGGACTAATCCATTATGATTCTTCCACAGGCTCTATGATTCCTGATTCTAACATTCTGTCAATTTCTACCTTCACCTTCTGCTTATAGATGGGTTTTAATATGTATGGTATTTTTCTAATTGGTCTTGCCTCTGGTCTGAGGGGTATCTTCATTTCCCCAAGTTCTCTTGCTACCCCTTTCATCTCTGAAAATGTGGCTGGGAATAAGTCACTATACTCACGCAGTAATTCAGTTATATTTTCCATTGTCTCAATGTCCCAATAATCTCCAATGCTGGCTATCTTGGGCTTCTCTTCAGTCCCAGTATTGACCTTTTTAATCTTCATAGGTACAGTAAATTCTTTTGATTGTAACAGGGGTCCTTCCAACCCTCTTTCTCCTTCCCCTTCTAATATATGTATGTCACATGGGTTTTCCTCTACTTCTTCATCCTCTGTGACTTGATAATAGTAAACTAATTGTTCAAGTGTTTCTTTTCTATAATCTCTATCTACTGTCACTATATCTATCCCATATTCTTCAAATATCTTCCCTTTGATCCTTTGTAATTCTAGATCCACCCATGGATTCTCACTTTCAAATGAAAAGGTCCTAATAAAGTTATATTGCTCTACGCCCCAACTTACAGTTTCTCTGCGCAGTTCATGTTTCGTGTACCAATTACTAGGTATTCCTTCTAACGTATGAATAAAGTAATACGTCCATTCCCCTAGTGGTACCAATCTCCAGTTAGTGACACAATCACTTATGTGTTGTCTTGGGTTCCCTCTTCCATCAGACTTATGTAAGAGTCTATCATGTTGGCTCCTACCAAATCTTATGTGCACCAATCGCTTACATTGATACCAGTCATGAATTACCTTCTTATGTGCACCCCACCATCGTGTAGGTGTGTCCCTCAGTGATATATCCAACATTGATAATCTTTGATTATCCAAAACCTTTGATTCGAACTCTGTCGAGAAGTTTTCTAAATTTTCCTCTTCAATAAATGTGGGAAATTGTCTTACTTCTATCCCAACCCATCTTACTACGTGTGTAACTTTGGCGCACCTCCTAGTAGAGACTTCATGCAATCTTTACTGCTAGTTTTCTACTCCAGTATCCAAATTTGACATGTCGGAATTAATATTCCTCCAACTGAGTACTCCATCTGCAGTTGGATTCACATAGTCTTATTCTCGTGCAGTAGTCCTATACAATTGGTTCACATCATCCTCTAGAACACTGTCAGGCATAGGTTCTACATATCTTTCACAATCTGAGGGATCTAAAGGTGATACTACCCTAAAGTTCTGAGCTTCAAATATCATCTTTCTAGTCTTTAAATTAATTATGCCATGATTGTCAAAGGCCTAATCAATTCCCAATAGTGCTGGAAATGGTATAGACTCATCCACCATATCCACCACTTCAAAGTTTGTTGTGGTGCACACACCATCTAGATCCATTGTTGTATTCTTCAATCTATCTATGGGAATCACTCTTTGTTGGTTTGATAGCTTCAATTGGATATTGGAATACCCTAGTGTAGGTTATCCCATTGCTTCCCAAGTCTTCTTTGGAAAAATGTTGACATCTGATCCTAAGTCTAGGATAACATTTCCCATGTTAAAGTCTCATATCTTTGCATTCAATATGAACTCTCTACTAGTTCTTTTCTTTATATGGACCTGATTGATCTTCTTTGGTTATGTTCCTACCCCTTCCTCTATGCTATATTTCTCAAGCATACTTTTAAACAAATCCATGGCATTCTTATCATTAAGTAATTTAAAGCAAAATTCCAGGAAACTCTTTAAGTTACTTACTTTCTTTGTTTGTTTTCCTTTGTAAGTATGATCCAAAGACTGAGTCATATAAAAAATAGGAGTATCATACCTCGATGTAGTATTCGATGTGGAGGCTACATTCTCCTTCGGGAACTCCTTTTTTGACTCCTTAAAATTTTATTTCTCCTTCTTTGCATCGAACCGTTGTTGTGGCTAAGTGTTCTTTTGAATCCATCACTAAGATTCCTTCTTCTAATCATATGCATCTACTCCTGTATTCGCTCCTCCTCTAGTCACTATATTGATGTTCCTCACAGGATCCCTTATTTCTACAACAATCCACTGAACATTCTAATTATTTAGATTCCTCTTCTCCTGGATCTTCGTCGTTAACTTCGGGCAATCTTCTGTCGCGTGATCTATTGTGCTACAATACATACATGTTTTTGTTGGTTGAGGACAAACTTTGGCATAGTGTCCTTACTATTGACAATTATGGCAGATAATAGGCCCTCTGCCCCTTCCCATTCCTCGTCTTCATCTACCTATGAATCCTCCTATGTTCCCCTGTAGATCCATGTTCTATTGATGATATTGTGGTGCCTGATTATACTGTGAGGTTTGTTGAAACTGTGGCACTGCTTGAAATTGTTGCGCATTGCCAAAATGTGGCACAGTCTGTCCTGCCATCAACTCAACCTGCATCATGTATGCATCTGAAGTTCTTTCCTTCATTAGCTCCAAGGGTTCTACAATTTTTGTCTTCATGTCCCACTAACTTACAAAAGTTACATAAAGTACTCTTCGGTTTTGTCTTGTACTTTTGCATCATAGGGAAATGATAAGGATCATGCCCATGTGTTTTGCATATTTCACACCAAGGCCATTCTATAGGCAATGGATTTGGCATCCCTACTCCCAGGTATTGCACAATTGTCGGACACTAATTCTTATGATGTCCCTCTAATCTGCACAGGGTACACCACACTGCTTCTCTTTTCTCCCTACTTTTAATCTGGTTTAATTGCATTGTCAAGTTCTTTAGGTCTTCCTTCAGTTCCTCTTTGGTTGGATATGTCTGATTATATTGATTCTCCTCTAACTGCATTGTTGCTTGCAGTGCCTTTGCCTGGGTTTGAAATTTTTGTTGTCTCAATGGATATTTGAAATGTGGTAACAAAGAATATATAAACAATTGTATGTCTTGCATGTCAGAAATGGGATACTTCAGTTTACCTTTCAATGTCTTGAACTTCTTATCGATGTCCCGTACAAACTCTCCTGGTTTCTATCTAACCTCAATCATCACATTCATAAACCAATCATTTGATTTTGGCCTCTGAAACTCTGTGATCAGTGCCTGCTTGATCTTTGTTATTGTTCCTGGAACACCCTATGGATTGTTTACTACTAGATTCATATACCAATCTAGCGTGTGGTTTCTGAACGCTATTTCTAGTTGTGCTACTATTGTTTCCTCATCAATGACTCTTTTCGCTTCCCATATTCGCTCACACATGAATAGGTGCTTTTGTAGGTCTTATGATCCATCCCCATGGAACTCTGGTAATCTTATCATTGGATCTACACTACCTACATTGTTGTTGGTACTTCCACCTATACCCTCACTTTTATTTTGATCCCCTAAATTCCTCTGACCGTCGATCACTAGTTCTCTAAGCAACTCTTTCTTTGTTGATGTGTTAATCATACATGGGGTTGTAGGTTATACATTGATTTAGATTTGGACAGGGGTACCTTCTTCCTCATTAGATCCCACTCCTCTAGTATTTCTTTCATATGTGGCACGTAGTATTTATCACTACCTCTTCACTCTCCAATCCTTTCATCTCGGCTACTACTATTTTCTTCCTATTGAGCTTATATTGGTAGGGTTTGCCACTATGCATCGTTCCTGCCTTCTACATAATTTCCTGGATCTCCTCCTGATCCATCACAATGAGATATTTCTCTTTAATTACTCTCCTCTATCCATTTCCCCCTCCATCTCAGACCTTCCTCAGTGTTTCCCCTAACTCCCCCATGCACGCAGAGTAGTTTAGTTGTCTGATTCCATGGTTAATATCCCTTTATCATGCAATAATATTTTGATTGAAGTGTACAACGACCCATTGTACCTTTCCCTTGGACCCTTAAGAAACTCCTGCTCTGCTACACTGTAAGACTTAGATGTATCTACTACAAACTCAGTGATATACCCCACTACAATGTTGTCTAGCCAGAAATCTACTGTGCGCATGAATTTGTTATTCACCTTTTTCAACTACGCGATGTTCTCTTTTGTCCACTCCATTGATATAACTCTATTTGTCGGATGGGTATCTTTCAGTCGTGTTATCCACTCTTGCAATAACGTGGGAAACTCACTAAATAAACTCTCGTGTATTTCGTTGAATACATATCTCTCCAAGTACTGTCTTGGTTTAAACCTAGGGCTTCTATTATCTTTGTGGGCAAACTCTAGTTCATGAACTGTCAACCATCTTTCAATCTCTGCTTTCGTGGGGTTCCAACCTAAAAACATCCCCTTTCTTAAACCCCCGCGCTATATTGTGTGATACATCCCTCCTGATCTAAACTTCTGAGTTTCAACTGGCAATGGAACTATTGTTGGATTTTATGGGTTGACCTAGGTTCTAACTACGGGATTACCAACTTCCCTTCGACCATCGGCCCTTCTGGATACCAGAAGGAAACACAACACATGGAGTGCACTATGCAATCTCACCCGAGATGGCTTCAATGGATGGTCGCAAGACACAGGTATCTACAACCATGGGATGAGATGTGATTCTCTCGTAGGGGCATTATATCTACTCAATTGTTATCCCTCGAATACCCATTTATTATACTACCCTAGCTGGATCTTAGCTCTGACCAGTGACTCAACTATTCCAACAAAACTTCATTAACCATTCTATCAACATATATCAAATGACATATATTCATTTTCTGCAACATAAGATTCAGATCTGGATACAAAACTATGACATTCATCCATTTATAGTTGTTCTACAGATTTCCTTAGTTCATCCTTAGTGCGCAATATTATTTCCTTTATCATTTTAACATGTTCATCATAAACTCATTAAAGAAAATATGATCATAAGTACTGCAAACATTCACACATAACCCAGATATATCATGGTTCACCCCCTCTTGGGGTTATGTCCACAAAGATGAGTCGCTTCATCTCTTTATTAATCTTCATGCAAAATCCAGTGTCGCACACTGTACAATTCCTCCTCCATTACAGTCGATCTCCATAGATCGAGATAGTATTCACAAAACTTAGACTATCAACCAACCTACAATCGAACTAACTCTTTTCCACAGTCCTAATACATTCTACTTATACCAAAAAATGGGACAAAGCCCTTACAAAAACCCTAACCCTAAGAGGATTAGGTTTGTCCACTTTTCAACTGCTCTGCAACAGTTTGTCCACTTTGTAACTGCTTTTCCTCAGCATTGGTTTTCCTTTGTTTCCGACATGCTCCCCATTTTTTGATGTTGCCTTGATTCCTTCAAAACTTCCTTGATTTTCTCCCAAAATTGGCCAATGCCAACACCTGGTCCAGACCTCTCCCTCCCTCCTGCCCACCTTCCCCAGTCCCTTCCCTATGCACTGCTCGCACAAGGGGAGGGGGAAGGGGAAGGTGGGTAGGAGGGAGGGAGGGTTGGGTGTGCACGAAGCGACACACAATTTCAGGAATTTCCCTCCCCCACATTGTGTCATTTCGATTGGTTTTCTAAAATGTTTTTAAACTTTGTTTATTTTATTTTTTTAATTTGTTTATTGTTTTATTTTCATTTATTCTTTAAATTGTTTTTTAATTGTTTTTTATTTTTTAAAATTTTGTTATTATTTATTTTATTTTAAATTTGTTTGTTTTTAATTATTTAATTTATATTTTATATTTAATTTGTTTTTTTCCTAAAATTTTGATTTTGATTTTGTTTCACTTTCTATTTAACTTTAAAAAAAAATTGTTTGCTTTTTTTTTAATTTTGTTTTTGGGTTTTATTTATTTATATATTTTAATTTGGATTTTTAAAGATTAAAAAAAAAAAAAATTAAGTTTT
>ML784323.1:235221-265560 GCA_009831015.1 Picea engelmannii | reverse complement strand
TAGTGTTGTGAATATATTTTTTTATAAGGGAGTTATTTTTTTCTCTTTTAAAAAAAAATGTTTATAAAGTTTTTTTTTCATTTTTAAATGTAAATAAAGAAAAAATAAAGTTAATTATTAAATAAATTTTCAATTTAGATGCAAATTTTAATTTTTTTTATTTGTGATGGTATCGATTGTCGAGGACATAGTTTCAATTAAGTTTTAATTTTAACTCTAAAAATAAAATTGGTGCTACTAGAAGTACCACTTTCGATTTGAGGGTCAATTTTCCACAATGGTATTGGTTGTCAAGGCGCAATTTCAAACAAGTGACAAATTTAACCACCCTCAAAAAAGTGTTTTACCGGTAGCACCACTGCTTGAAATGGAGGTAAAAACAACCACTAAATACAACCTCTAAAAAAAGGAGAACTCTCGAGGGTTCTCATCAAGTTGGTAACTTTGTTTTAGTCTTAACCTAATTATTCTATCTCAACCTAGGTTATTGTGTTTAGTTCCCTTGATTTTGATTAGCATTATTATTGCCTCCAACATTATTCACATTATTTTGGACATTTCCCCATTTCCCTTAGTTTTCTTGATTATTGGTTAGGTTCTTCCTTACCGTAGCTTTTTTGTTGAGTATTATCTAGCTTTAGGTAGGTTGTTGAGCCAAATTTTAACCAATTACAGAAGGATAAGGTTGAACCAAATTAAGATTAAAAGGAGGTAAGGGGTTGTAGTTAAATGATTACCCTTGATAGAGAGTTGCAAAACACGTTCGCCATAAGGCATTAGTGAAGCATAGTATGAAGATTCTCCATAAGGAGGATGTGGTCCTCTGAGGTGTCTAAGACCACTAAATAAAACCATTTGGCCAAACTAATTGGTAACATAGGGCATAGCCTTATAATTGGTAAATCCTATGAGACCATCAACTACATGTGATTGGCCTTGAATAGGGGGGAATGGACCCATCGTATCCGGGATAATTTGGGATGGCATTATTTAAGCAACTACATTGAGAACACACTAAGTCTAGCTCTTGGGATCTTGGGATGGCACCTTCCTCACCAATAGATCGTTGTATGGAAATATCCTTGGAGATTTGAGGAAGAAGAGACTTCACAAACCAATCCAATGGGAGATGAAGGTCTAGAGGGATTTTACACAAATTGTGCCTTGGCCTCCATTCCTAGATATGATTGGGTATGTGTGTATAGGTAGATTGTTTAAATGTAGTCAATAAGTCTATAACAATCTCATATCAAATGGGAATTTGGAAGTTCTTTAGAAAGTATGTTGTTGTAGTCATAAAAGGTAGAATATTTGTTCATAATGAGGTTTATATATTACTTAGCATCCACCCTGGTGAGGGTTTGCTAGAAAATCCTAAGTCTAACATAATCATCAGGATATTATTAAAAGAGCATCATAAGTGAAATGTCATAACGTGATTGCTATGATCTTCTCTAGATTTACCTTAAAACTTAAGAATGTTAGAAGGAATCTTGGTAGGCATAGTTAGCAAAGTGGCATCATGACATATGGGGTCATTTGTTAACTTAGATTAATATAGAAGGTTCAAGGTAGCTACAAAATGTAAATAAGAGCCCTAGTTGCCTCTTGGTGGTGGAGGAGGGTTGTTTAGAAGGTTGTTTTGGATTCCTTGGAAAGGATGTCTTGACATGGAGGATGCATTTTGAAGTCTATTAGAAGGAAGTAATTCTCTAAACATAGGTGGTTATCCTAAAAGTCTTTGGGAACATCTAAGTTTTAATGTATCCAAGGTGTCAACTAGTGTTTCAACTTTAAAAGATTTAATTATCCAATAATTGACAACTATGAGTAATAAATAAATAAACACACACACACACACACCCTTAGGACACTTTATCAAAGTCCAAGAAAACCAATGTATAAAGGGTCCTTCCAATTGTCCACCCTTGAACCCTTGACTTGGAAATGATATCTAGCAAAGGTATGAAGATAGTTTCAACAACACCAAGTATATTGCCAAAGGTGATGAAATCCATTGCGGGTCATCGAGGATCACTATTGCATGCCAAACATATCTCACCACAAGCCCACGAGCAAGTACCCTTGGGTGGAAATCTTAGGAGAATGATCACTAATCTTCTTATTCAAGTTGTGTGATCAAGCATAACATAGTTAATTCAATATTAGTGAGTCACTTGACATTGATAGTTGTATACCCCCTTTTCAAAAATGGATGGGTCTCTTCTCATTTACACACGGTATTACAAAGGACTTGATCCCTATTATTAAAATCCAAGTTTGATAACTTTTGGGAGTAAAGAATCACTCTCCTAATCTAAACCCAAGGCCCTTAAGGCCCTTCCGAATGTTGGTGTAACAAAAAGAAGCAAAAGCTTGGTTTATTTTAGCATGCCATGCAATTGATTTTAGAATTATAGTTTCATAAAATCGCATAGTTCTACGTTCTTATGCTCTATTAAAAAATTACTAAATAGAGGTCATGAACTAATGTTTTATTAACTAATTGTATCTTAGTTTAGGTGCTTGCATGTTGATGGATTTTCAAAAATTGAATGCTTGGAAAACAAGAGTACTTGAAAACAAATTTTATTTTTCTTTCTCTTTTGACTTTCCTAAACTGCAATAAAAGAAACAACAAGTAATCTCAATCAACAATAAGTAAGCACAAATAAGGAGATAAATGCTACCAAAATTGCAAATGCAAAAAAGAGGAGTACTTGAGAAACAATTAAGGAAATATTTCTTATATGGCTCTTTCTACTCTAATAGTGCAAAAAATAGACATCAACAAATGGCTACAAGAAGCCAAACAAGAAACAAAAAGTTGTCTAAAAGAAATCCTTAATATTGATTTTAAATGTTTCAACCAAAAAATGCAAATTAGTGCACACAATCAAAGAACAAAGGTGGCATATTGCTAGAAAAATCCAAATAGAAGTGCCACTATGCATTTAGACAACAAACCAACATGAAAGGTCCCATAAAAGAACATCAATGATTTCCTCAGATTATGAGTGTTACAACACAAGTTTTATAAAAGAGCAAGCATTACAATGCTCAACATGCTATATAGAACCTCTATTAAGAGAAAATTGAGAGATATAAAGAATAATAGAAATAGAACACAACTAGGAAAGAGGCCTATTGTGGATCTTAATATGAACAACCATAGACTACAAGTATAGAGTAAGCAAACCCCCAAAAACTCAAGTCAATTAATGAAGAATGAAATTTTGAAAAACGTCAAAAGTTCATCCTCAGTAGAGTTTCCTTTTTATGTACAAGACAATTTAGAATAAGGGTGAACAAATAGACATCCACAAGTGGATTGGTACATTAGTGTACAATAAAACTTTTTTTCTTCCAGAAGAAAATTATCACACTATATTAGTAATATAATTTTTACATCGCTAGGACAATAGGAAACAATAGAAACTAGTTCTATCGTGAATACAAAACCCAGATCAAAAAACAAAAAATATCTTTGCAATACTGTCCTATGTGACAAGGAACAGAAGCTCGAGTACAAAGGAAGAAAAACTGTTGAAACTAGTAAAAAAAAAATAAGGATAAATGGAAGTTAGTCCCAAAAATGTCAGATCAAACTGACGAGAGGCGGAATAGTGAAAACGAAATTTTTAAAAAAATTGGACATGATGAGTGGGCCCCATCATCACTCTATCCCAATAGTAGTAGGTAAGTCTTCCTCTAGTAACTGTTAGAGCCTGCTTTGATCAAAAATCTGCTTCCGCATTGGATTCCTTGAAGATGTGTTGGAAGCTAATGCCTTGAAAATATGACGCCAATTCCCGAATTCTGCTATTCCACCCTTCAATATTGATGGCTTGAAGATTGCCCTTATATTTCAACCACTCAATAACTATTTTAGAGTTCCCTAAAATCTGAACATGCTGAATTTTCAGGATCTTAGCAATGCAGAGAGAAGCCCGCGCTCCCACTAATTTAGCTTTTGTATTTGATCCTTCGCCACAATTGAATAACCATCTGACAACTGGGCCCTCTATCATTTTTACTGATCCCCCTGCCCCACAACCAGAACCGCCTGCAGTGGAAGCCCCGTCAAAAGAAGCCAGTGAGTATCCATTCAAACAACTAATTGGACTCAATCTTAATACCTGTGCTTTTAAGACTGTGGGGAGAAATGAAAGTGTGCCTAGGGTCCTGTACGCCACAACCCAACCCGAGGGGGTCTTCCCATCAAATAAAGACTTGGTTGTGTTCATTCCAGGTATACCAACTCAGTAAGATTGGAAGATTTTTTTATGCAGCCTTGCAAATAAGTGACGATTCCATGCATTTGTTGAGATTCTTGCCGCGCCAGAAGCAGGTAACTTTAAGGAAATGTGAGCAAATCGCCCAAACAGTGTTGGTGAATTTGCAGTGTATAAACAAATGGTTAATATCTTCCTTGAAATCTCTGCATATAATGCATATGCCCGACCCCATCCAACCTTTTTTCTGCAGGACATCCCATGAAAGGATATTTTTTTCTGTTGCCAACCAGAAGAAGAGAACGATTTTTAATTGTAGTCTCCATTTCCAAATTTGAACCCTCTAGCCGCTCCAGCTCGGTAACCCGTGAGTAGTAAGTATGGCATTATAGAAATTCTTGACAGTCATCCTTCCAAATGTGTCACCACCGGTCCATATCAAACTGTCCCTGGACTCTTCCTGGAGGGTAATCCCCGCCTCACTCAGTGCCTTCATGTAATTTTCCCATTCAATTAAAATTTCACCAGACAGTTCCAGATCCGTGTTGCTCCGCCACACCTCAACAAAGGTGAAAGGATTCCTCGAAAGCGATGCATGTGCAAGCGTAGTGATCTATTTTTGTTGAAGACAAGATAATATTTCTTTAGCGAGAAAGAAGGGGTCCCCAATGCCTAGTATCATGTCGCGACCAATATTAATTTGATGACATATTCTAGGTCACCAACTAAGCCAATGGTTGATGGAGGGGAGCGCACGAATGAGGCTCGCCCAGATCTTCGAAACAAATTTGTTAATAAGTGAAGGTCATCTAATCCAGTTGACCAAAGTGTTGTTATGTAAATATTTGTCCCTAAGGACCTACTGCCAAATGTTATCATGTGTTAAGACCCTCCACAAAGTAATGACGTTCAGAGCTAAATTGAAATGAGTGAGGTTTCGGAAGCCCCACTCCCCATTCTTTTTTGGCCTGGAGAGGACTTCCCAACTACATAGGTGTAATAGGTGTTTGTTAGACTGTTCGTTCCAAAGAAATTGGAACATCATTGATCTAATTTTATTTAAAACTGAGTGAGGCAGAGCTTCCAATGACATCCAGTAAACATTTTGACCTTCCAAAACTGTTTTTACCAATATATATCTCCCTCCAAGTGATAAATACATGTTGCACCAAAACCCAATCTTGTTAGAGAATTTATTTATCAACCAATCCTAGTCAGTTGATCGATGGGTTCCAGTCTTGAGGAGATAGCCCAAATAGCGGAACCCGAGTGAAAGGTCGCCAAAATTATAAGGCAAGAGATCTTTAAAATGGTTCAATTCTACAACCGAGAGTCCTTCATAATGAACTGTAGACTTGTTATTGTTCACCGAGAGTCCTAAAGCTTTGCAAAAAAGGTTAATAATATTGTCTATCACTCTCTATTCGATCATACTAGCCTTGAACAGAATGAGGACATTGTCCACAAACAAGAGATGAAGGATTTTTGTCAACCTGGAGATACTAATTCCTATAATAAGCCCTTCATCCAAGCTGTGCTTTAGTAATCCATTGAGACCTCCCATCACGAGGATGAAAAGTAGGGGGGATAATAGACATCCCTGCCTGATTGATCTGAAAATAGAAGGCTGACTTGTTATGCTATGCAAGCACCCTCTACTTCATTAAAAATAAACTTTAAAGGACCTTGCTCCATGTGTTAAAATATGCAAGATAAAATTATGTGTTAAGTTCATGCCTCTTTTAAATGTTTATGTGTGAGGAAATGTTATTTTAAATGGTTAAATATGTGTTTTAAATAAAAACACAGCAACATAACTTGCAACAAATAAACCATCAAACTCACAAAAAGAACAACATGATAAAGGAGTTCACCCCTCTCCGGGCTACCTCTCCTTGAGCCTCCATTAATGGACTTGGCTCACTGGGATTAATTTGTCAAAAATTATTTTACAAGTTGTTGTTCAACTCCAATGGAAATTATGACTGTACCATTGAGATCAGAACACATAAAAACCCCAAAAATGACTAATAAAACTCTGAAAACGGATCATGGCTCATCCGGGCATGACCTCTTCTACATGTGGCCATAATCTTCCTTAAGCTTCTCTTTGGAAAAAACACCTGTAAAAGTCCTCAAAATCCTATGAAACCCATCCCAATGTGTTCAGAGCATAACAATTAGCCAAAAATGACTATTCAGTCACAGAAAACAAACTTGGACTCACCAAAATATGACCTCAATCAATGAGGGCTTCAAGCTCCCTGAAGCTTGTTGAAACTTCAATGGCTAAAAACCTGCAAAAGAAGTCTTCAAATGGCCTTGATAACAGTGCCAATGGATTTAGGACTTCCAAAAACCCCTAGCTGGGCTTTTACGGCACCTCAATCGGCCAAAAAAATGAGAAAGATAGGCCTCCTGCCATCCTCTTCCTTCAAGCTTTGCTGGCTCTGGTTCGCCAAAACGCACCTATGTGTGCTTGAACCAAGAACACGCTCCAAAATGCGTGTTTAAACCCAGCATCACGCATAACTAAAAAACGGTCCAAACTGTAGGACGATTATGAGCGCGCCAGCCCCTAACCGCCAAGACCACGGTCACAAGGTCCTCCATACGACCACGTGCAAAAATGAAAAGGGTTGAGTTTCCAAGTGCGAATATATGTGTGACAAGTGGCGGGTGTGTGGTTGCATAATCGTTTAAACACAAACCAAAACCCGCGCACATAACACACATGGTCACATGTATAAATGCCGAAACCACGGGCTAAACATTTAAAAACCCCGCGCGCGCAACAAATGAGAGGGTCATATGGTAGTGTTATACGACCAGGGGCTAACCATTAAAAACAAATACAAATTCCGGCCATAACTCCATGCGCTCTATGTGTAAAGTGGTGGTCATATATCAATACATGCGATCGGGGCTGGGGCTATGCCCCAGCCCGAAGGCGCCCCAAATCACTTTTTAATACATTTCAAATATAATTAAAACCATACACTATACAAGGACCACCGTGTGGGCTAGTGGCAGCCCACACACTACCAAAGCGCGAGCCATAAGGGAGGTCCGGGGTTTGACCCCCCACGGACTCCATAAAATTTTGATTAACAAACCATAGCCAATAAAGGGGTGCCACGTGGCAACCCATGACTGGGCCACGTGGCACCACACCATTTGTAAAAAATGATGCCACTTGTCGACAAATGATTCGCCCAAATCTGCCAATCCGAAACTGCCACGTCAGCATGTGCCAACTCAGCTCTGCCACACCACCTCTGCCACGTCAGTGTACGAACTCTGTCATGTCAGCATACGGTCATGCCATGTCAGCATCCGTATGGACTGTACGGACTGCATAGTCAGCGTCCCTTTTTTTACTTGTTTGACAATTCGAACAGATTGCGATATCTCTCGCTCCTGACATTTGTTTGAGACGAAACGAGTTGCATTGGGTTTGTGATGATGAGGGCTACACTCTCGTTTGTTTTGAGGAAATTTCGAGAACGTTGATTTTTGAGCTAAAATTTGACCCCTGGTCCAGATTTTGATCACACCTTCCCACTGAAAGGCTTTTGGACCCACAAAAGCTTATGATTATATGTCTGAGCTTCAATACTCTTCTGCTTTCAAGTTATATCAACTGATTCTACTTGAAAAGTCTTTTCGACAATCACCTGGATACCTTGGCATGCCTTGCACTGCAACTAGCTATGTCCCTCAACCACTGTTCTATGGTTGTTGCTGACCCACTGTTCTCTCTGTGCTTGGAAGACTGCCAACCTTCCCACTGAGAATCAAGTTAGTCTTTCGAACTCTTTTACGTCAACAAAATCAGCTCTCCAATGGCTGCAAAAACTTTCCTGCGACATCTTGTCACAAGCCAAGAAAACCATCAATCTTGAAAACAAATTATACAAGACTGAAAAATGATGCCAACAAAAACTATCGCATCCTGTACTTCATCAAAGCACATGGTGTTTTCCTGCATCTTGGTGTACTCAAAATCAACTTACAAGTCAACAAACACCATTGACTAAACACAAGTCGAAAAACATGATCGATACAACATAGTCGTCAGATAATCATCAACACCAGTCGAGACTCATTTGAAACATATCAACCTTCCAAAATGACAAGTCGACAAACATGATACACAATCATGTTACAATCATGAGTCCTTCATGATGAACTATCACCAGGTTCACTGCTTACACATACACAAAAACAAATGCATGTGCATGACTCTTCAACTCTCCTTCCAGTACAAACATAAGTACATAACCCAAAACATGTGGGTACATAAGAGCTGAATATGAAAAAGATATATGGTTGTAACAAGTGAACATCATATCCATCTTTTACATCCTCCTGGCGAATTTATGCAACAACAAAAATACCTTCAAAATGAATTGCATTCACATGCAACTTGCATCATGCAAGTTGTGATAATCTGTTGCAACTTATCATGCTTCCCATAAATGCACACATAACGCTGAAAAGTGCATTTACAACAGAAAATGCAAGCTTTACTTGCTCAAGAAATCCAACCATTTCTTACCAAGCCAACTCAGCGGTGACTTTTTCTGCTGAACATCATCCTCTTGTAAATCATCTTGACTCACATCGATGATGGAATCTCCTCTTCCATTCTTGCCAATCTCTTTATCCATCTGCTTCTTATGCTGTGGATGAGTAGTTGGATGCAATGTCCAACATTGGTCAATGAGATGACCCCTCTTCTGACAATGAGTGCAAATCTTTTGCATCCTCTTTTCACGTTGTCTTTGCTTATAAAGTTTCCTGAAAGCGGTTAATCTTTTCCAACATTTTGAAACATGATGGTTATATAAACCACAATATGTACATGGATTCTTCCTTCCATTTTTACATACAAATTTATCATGCTTAACATAATCAAAAGCAACTGAATGATAAGCAGAATTATACCTTGAACATTCACCTTTATCGCCTCTTTGAGGAGGTGAATTTGAAAAGTTACAAGCTCTCATTTGAAGACCATCGACAGTGTTCTTGTCCTCATCACTGTCACAACTCTTTCATGTCACACATTCGCATTCATCTTGAACACAAGCCTTGCATGCTAGAGGGATTGAACTTTCAACAAAAGTTCTTGAACTTTCACCTTTATAACCTTCTTGAGGAGGTGAACTTGAAACAAAGTTTGTTCTTGGAACTTTTTCCCTTGTCTCCTCGACTTTGGAATTTGCTCCATCTCTTCATTCATATCCAAGACCACAAAACTTGGGTCTTTCTTCAACAACAATAGGCTCAACAATGCCTTGTGCATACTTTCCCAAACCTCCACCTTCATAGCCCATT
Source organism: Picea engelmannii (assembly GCA_009831015.1). Lineage (NCBI taxonomy): Eukaryota > Viridiplantae > Streptophyta > Pinopsida > Pinales > Pinaceae > Picea > Picea engelmannii. Next base: position 255,982 of record ML784323.1, on the reverse strand, counting down.
TTTAACAATAACTTGGACCCTATTCCTCTTGTGTGATTTTCAAAAACACCAAAGCATTCATCTTGAGAGGAATTAGAAGATAAACTAACATTGCATACCTTATGTTTATGCATGTACTTGGTAAGGGTTTCCTTTGCCTCATGGAGTTGAATCTCCATCTCATGCAACCTTTGAAGAAGCTGGTGTTTCTCCTTCATCATGGCCATCAACTGCTCTTCAAGGGCAATGCTCTCATTTATGTCTTTAGACATCTCTTTCATCAAATCTCTCATGGTTAGAATCTCCTTCAACATCTCTTTGTCAAAGAACTTGGATTTTGAAGATGTATGAGAACTACCAATGTTTAAAGCTTCCTCCATCCTTGCAAGATATCAAACTTCAACACAAAACTTGCACAAATACCAACAGCTAAATCTCAAGCTATCAATGGCAAATACATGAGCAAAACAAACTATGCTCTGATACCACATGATCTGAAAATAGAAGGTTGACTTGTTATGCTATGCAAGCACCCTCTACTTCATTAAAAATAAACTTTACAGGACTTTGCTCCATGTGTTAAAATATGCAAGATAAAATTATGTGTTAAGTTCATGCTTCTTTTAAATGTTTATGTGTGAGGAAATGTTCTTTTAAATGGTTAAATATGTGCTTTAAATAAAAACACAGCAACATAACTTGCAACAAATAAACCATCAAACTCACAAAAAGAACAACATGATAAAGGAGTTCACCCCTCTCCGGGCTACCTCTCTTTGAGCCTCCATTAATGGACTTGGCTCATTGGGATTAATTTGTCAAAAATTCTTTTACAAGTTGTTGCTCAACTCCAATGGAAATTATGACTGTACCCTTGAGATCAGAACACATAAAAACCCCAAAAATGACTAATAAAACTCTGAAAACGGATCATGGCTCATCCGGGCATGACCTCTTCTACATGTGGCCATAAGCTTCCCTGAGCTTCTCTTTGGCAAAAACAGTTATAAAAGTCCTCAAAAGCCTCTGAAACCTGTCCCATTGTGTTGCATAGCATAACAAGTCAGCCTTCTATTTTCATATCACTGACACCCCTGTCGCTTCTGAAGAAGTCTATAGCCTCCCCATTGATGAGAACCGCAAAAGAAGAGGATGTAACACAAGACATTATTCACTTAGTCATGTGGATCCCCAGTCCTATTTTAAGAAGGATCGGTCTAAGAAACCCCAAGTCAATACAATCGTAAGATTTTCTTAAATCCAACTTAAGAACGGGGGCTTTCAAATTTTTTTTTGATACTATGAAGACTTTCGTGGGTTGTGCCAATAGCATCTTGGATGCGCCTGCCTTTTAGAAACCCCATCCGTTCACTGGAGATTGATCTAGAAAGAATAGGTTTAATGCAATTTGCTAAAAATTTTGAAATAACCTTGTAGCATAAGTTGCACAGTGATATGGGGCGAAAATCGTCAAAGGATGAAGGTTTGTTTGCCTTAGGGATTAGTGTCAGAAATGTGGAATTTAGAACTCCCATAATAGAACCTGAACTTCTCGTATCTTCCACCATCGCTAATAGATCCTGCCCTACCAGATCAAAAAACTAAATGAAGAACTTGGTCGTCCACCCATCCGGTCTCGAGCTCTTTTCCTTTTTGAAGTGAAATAGCACTGATTTTAGCTCCTCCATAGTAACCGGTATGAATAATAACCTTGCCTCTTCATCATCGGTCATTTTAGGGTAATGATCAATCAATTTGCACTACTTCTGATTTTATAGCATCACTATTAGTGACAAGTTCACCGTTGTCTCCTTTAATCTCCCAAATATGCTTTCTTACTCTGTTGTGAATGGAAAGATTATGGAAAAAAGAAGTGTTGTTGTCTCCACTAGCCAGCCACAATGCTCTGCTCCTTAATCGCCACTGATCTTCCTCTTGTCTTAAAATGTTATTTATTTCCATCTCAAAAAGCCGAAGAGATGATTTCACTCCTTGATTAGTCGGGTCTCCTGCCAGAAGATGAATGTTCTCTTTAATATCAGCTTCTAACTCTATCAACTTTGCTTTGTTTAATTTCACCTTCTCTGGATGCCAACTTTTAGTAAGTCTTTTTAAAACTTGTAGTTTCCAAATCAATTGTCTTTGCACGTTCCTTTCAAAGAGAAAGACTGTATCTTTCCACACCTTAATGACAATATTTTTAAAATCCAATTCATCGAGCCAGTGAGCATTGAACTTAAAGGGGTAAAGTTTGAAGGCCGACGTTAATTCCAGCTGCATAAAAATTGGTGCGTGGTTGGAGAAGAACGGGTATTCAAACCAAGACATGTAGAAATTGATTTCATTTAATAGATTCCCTGAGACCATAACCCTACCTACAAATAAAACCCAATGTGCCCTTCTCAACTAAAAATAATTTAGAACACTTGGTTCAAATGAAAACCAAGGTTTTAGAGGGAAAGAAAAGAGGACTTGTAAAAGTGCACCAAAATGGTTGGCCTTTTGCACTGGAGGAAAAAAATGTCTCTTTTATCATAATGGTTTCCAAGTGATACTCTCACATAATAACTAAATAAAAACCTTCCTTCTTTTCAACGATGGTAAAACCCTAACCTCTAAAAGTTTAGGAAGGGAGATGTCAAATATGCAGTGTAGCTAGAGAGGTAATGGGGGGAGGGCCCATAGTGATAAAAGCGGAGGCCATTCAATGTAAGGTGGACTAGGTCCATTGTGGTAGTCAGATATATTAGTGTGAACATAATAAATGTAAGAGGACCTATTAGAAGGTTTCACTTCTAGAAGGTTCCTCATGTAGAATGTTCTTAGGTGGTTGGTAGCACTATATAAAGGGGTTCAAGATATGTTATGGAAGTCAAGAAGTATTGTATTTGGAGCGATAACTCATTGGAGGTTTCTCCCTCAAAGACATAAGTGAACAAGAGTGGATCTCTTCCATAATAGGATCTATTGTATGGTGTTGCCCTACCCTAATGGTTTTCTATAATAAAGTGTGGGATTTTCTATATTGTTCTTGGATCTATCCTGGTTTCTTTGTATTCATATCTGTGGTACTTAACAAGTGGTATTAGAGAACTTTCTTCAGCCACAAAAAGGGGCAAATTTTTTTTCTCTATTTTTGCAGATTTTTTCAAGAAGACAAAAGAGGGTTGAGAGACTCTAGACAAATCCTGTAGACTTTTGTGTGGAATTTGCAAAAACCGGTTGTATATTTGAGATCCTCTCGGAAAACCAACCAATTTCAAAAACAAAATCGTTTGAAACAGAGTTTGGGAAGTGAAGTTAACATCATTTTAAAATCTGCTAATTTTCAAGGTTTTTCCGCGGACGACCGCGTGATTTTGTTGATTTTTGTAGCACCTAGGGAAAAAATTTCCCAGACAAACTACAATTTGAATTTCTCTTTAAAAAATAGCCTATTTCAAAAAGAAAAATCATCTTAATCAAAGCTTCGGAAGTGAATATATCATTGATTTAAAATTGGTCATTTTCTAGGGTCTTCATCATGGCGGCGAGACTGCAGAGCTCATAACTTTTCACATGGTGCTCATACTACTACCAGATTACTATTATTGGATAGATAATTTAAAGAGATTTATTTTGGTATGTTATATGTGGTTTTTTCAATGGATATTCAAACCCTCATGGAACTTCAATGGCAGTTTGAAGACCTCAAGACAAAATTTCACATGGCGAGACAAGTCCTCGAGACAAGTGTTCATGAGCTCACACTTGCAAGGAAAGAGAGGTATATTATGCAGGCCACCAGGAATGAATACAATCAAGAAGCATATGCTTGGTATGATTTCGAGGCCGATTTTGATGATTGGTATATGGATAGTTGCCATTCCTAGGATGACGACCTCTTCCATCTTCTATTTGATTATTCTACTCTACCTCATGTAGAGCCCATCCTGGAGAGTAAACAAGAGCCTTCTCTACATATTCTTCTTTAGTTTTATTATTCTCCAGTAGTAGTGGATGAATTTTTGTTCTGTTCTACATATTTTGATTCACGTGACCAATGTCAATCTTTAGAGCATCATTTTCAGTTGGCTATGGTGTTCTGATATCTTTAGTGTGGAGTTCACATGAGCATTGGGACATGGGACCCAAGTTTATAGTGGCGGTTGGACTACTTCCACGTGGTGTCTTGCATTATGGTCCACACTTATCCATGGGGCCTTGGTATGTGGTTGTACATCCTCATAACAAGTGTTGATGACAATGCATTCATAAGGGGTATGGAATGTAGTGTAGCTAGAGAGGTAATTGGAGGGGGGGGAGAGGCGAAGAGCCCATATTGATAATAGTGGAGGTCATTCAATGTAAGGTGGACTAGGTCCACTATATTATTAAATAAGGCCCACTATGTTAGTTAAATATAATAGTGTGAACATGATATATGTAAGAGGACTTATTAGAAGGTTTCACTTCTAGAAGGTTCCTCCTCTAAAATGTTCTTAGGTGGTTGGTAGCACTATATAAAGGGGTTCAAACAATGTAATGAAAGTAAAAAAGTATTATATTTGGAGCGGTAGCTCATTAGAAGGTTGCCCCCTCGAAGAGGCAATTGAGCAGGAGTGGATCCCTTCCGTACTAAGATTTATTGTATGGTGTTTCCCTACCCTAAGGGTTTTGTATAATAGAGTGTGAGATTTTCTATATTGTTCTTGGATCTATTGTGGTTTCTTTGTATTCATACCTTTGGTACTTAAACAAAATATCTATCAATGATTCAATGAAATATATTAGTGTGAACATAATAAATGTAAGAGGACTTATTAGAAGGTTTCGCTTCTAGAAGATTCCTCCTCTAAAATGTTCTTAGGTGGTTGGTAGCACTATATAAAGGGGTTCAAACAATGTAATGAAAGTAAAAAAGTATTGTATTTGGAGCGGTGGCTCATTAAAAGGTTGCCCCCCTCAAAGAGGCAAGTGAATAGGAGTGGATCCCTTCCGTAATAGGATCTATTGTATGGTGTTGCCCTACCCTAAGGGTTTTCTATAATAAAGTGTGAGATTTTCTATATTGTTCTTGGATCTATTGTGGTTTCTTTGTATTCATACCTTTGGTACTTAAACAAAATATATATCGATGATTCAATGAAATATGAACATAATAATATCATGAACCATAAAACAATAGATTTTTGTGGGGATGGTGCATGAAAAAGGTGTTTTATTAATAATAAAATAATGCAACGAAATTGTTATCTTCTACATGTGATGAGGTGGCTCCCAATCACCAAGATTTTGGGTTATTTAATCTTTTGAACTCTCCAAGCACAATTGCTTCTCCATAGTGAGCACAATGTGGATACTCAATGTAAAAATCATGAGCATAACCTTGGTATCCAATCCAAAAATGTGAACCCCATGTGAAGGAGGAATTTGATGGGAATTTTGGTCATTAATAAGGTTTTTGGGTGTAACCACTCTTTGTGATTAAATTTGACTTACCAACCATATGTGAGTTGGGCGCATATCCTGAGATCAATTTTGACTAGAGTATCAGAGGTGCAATGTTTCTTATGTCTAGATGTGAGTGTTGTAGAAGTGAAACAAGTGTTAGCTAATAAAATCAATATTATGCATAGTTTTCATAAGTTTCTTTAATCCATTTTCTAGATTTTCTTGTTTCATTTCCATTGGGTGACAAAATTGAGGTGTCAATAGTTGGAAATAGAGAAAGTCCTCGACGAAGTACAATATTATAACAACATCACATAGACAATAAACGGTTTACATAAAAAATTCTCTTGGCAATAAGTTTTATTTAATAAGCAAGCCTTGAGAAATGTAGTTAAGAGGCTACCTAGCATTCCAAGGTCAGATATTATTGGGTATATATACCCTTTCAATTTTAATTAAGACCACTAGTTGGACAACAACGAATTAATTTTGATTTAATTAAGCATAATGTAAAAAGATTGGCCTATTGATCAAGGTTGACCATGTCAACCAACCCTTGAATATAAATAGAAGGATAGGATAGTGAGCTAGGTTACCTTGCTTTTCTTTTGAGAAACCTAGTGATTAATGCATGCATGAGCTAATATTGGTGTTCCAGGGTTGAGGACCATAACAACTACTTCTTTTTGAATGACGTACATCATCATACTTTAGTGGGATTTCTCATGGATTTTTCTTGGCACTCAGATTCCCACTATAAACTTTGTTTTATCTATTGTTGGATTGTTATTGTTTCTTAATTAAGCATACTATGTGGTTGATTATATGTTATTTAAATATGTTTAGTTTATATAATAAATTAATGATGTTAATGGTGTCATTCATTTATGTTAGTTTACTTTTCTTATGTACTTGTTAGAGTGTTGAGCATTGAGGTATAATAGTTCCATGTTTGTTCAACGAGCTATCTATGTATATACAAGTACAACATGCAATAATGAGGAGAAAGAACTTTTGTCTTCTAAACTTAGGCATTGTAAGCTTGCCATTACTGCTTCTCTTTTCCTTTATTTTGTTATTACCAAGTATCCTTATTCTTTATTGTTATTACCAAGTATCCTTATTGCTTCTCTTTTCCTTTGTTGTTATTACCCAGTCTCCTTATAGTTTATTATCTTCTCGATGCTTGACTAATTCATACATTTCTCTCTAAAAAAAATGTGTTCATATTTGATTTCAGAGAATTGGAATCGTTATCCTTTAAGAACAACAAAGTTTATGAGGATTTTTGTTTTGATGTTTTTTTTAAACTATTATTTTTGGACTTAAATATGAAATGGCTCCTCCATTTTGAAGACAATGCTAGAATGTAACTCGAGTTGCATGAGACTTTATTCTTCATCTTAGTGAAATCCCACATTCTTTGGAATTTAATATGTAGAATTTTTGTGGTTTGGATATTTATATTTACCTTTTCTTTTCATGTCATGTGTTTATAGAAAAACATGTTATTTCTTCTCGAGGTTATAATGGTAATGGTGCATTTGACAATGGGTTTAAATAATTTACGATATGTTATTTCCCTCTTACACACAAGAAAAACTTTTTGTGAGTGAGTTGATGGTGGCTTGTCGAGTTGGTGAAAGTGGGGTATTGTTAATTCCCTTGCCAGGGCTCAAGTGCTTTCTCTAATGAATGAGCATACGTATGCTCATACTAGTTGTACACCAATACTTATGATATTGATTGAGGTCAAGTGCAAGTCCTGAGTGCTTTGAAGGAATCGACAACCCTCGCTTGCAACCTATTAGCAAAAGAATTGTATTTGAAATGACATTGATTGTAGTCACTCCTAGGTGGAGTTGGGGTTTATAACTACATCACGATAAGTGGAAGTTGGTCCAAAAAAAGATCTTGTAAGATTTATTTTTTCTTTCTGTAATCTCTTTTAATTATGTGAAAATGATTTTTATTTTTTTAATTGTTTATATCATTTCATTTTAAATACTTTCACATAACTCATAAGAGCATTTACACATATGTTTTTTATGTTCGACCTATCATTTTCAAGGGAGTCCATCTCAAAGAAAATAAAATTTTATTTTAACTTCTTAGTTACAACAATTTTGGTTACTAAGAAAGTAGGAGTCACAATATATATTCACTGTGAAACAATCTCTTGTGAATGGAAAATACAAATTTCGATGAGTTAGTTAAATCTTATTAATGATGTTCATTGTCGAAAGGAAGCTTCTATCCCTTTCGTTTTTTTGGGATGTTATTCACAATTTTTGTAGTTTCTTTATGTTAAGTGGGACAAAGTTATTTTGAAATTTTGTTTTATTTATTTCTTGTTATTTTTTTAAGTTGTTCTACTCATATCTTAATATTTAAAAAAAAAATTACATTTATGAGAATTACAAATAGGGAATCATAACTTAGATGTTTTTGCCCATGCTTCATCATATAGACTAAATCAAACATATACAGTCTTTCAAATTAGAGTTGAATATCACCGTAAGTGCAATGGACAAACATACTTAAATACAAAATATAGCCAGCTAGAGACATGTCAAGATAAACTCAAAGCATAATTAAGGTGACTAGGTTTAAAGGGGTTTGGATCAGTAGGGGTCTTGGGCCCTTTGCCTTTTCCTAAGAGCTTCTGGCATGAATCATCCTTAATTATTATTAGATTGGAGTTGGTTCCATTTGAGTTAGAAGTTATCACTACCTCCACCATTTCTTCCTTTTCTTTTGCATTCTAGTTGGTCACCTTGAAGCTCAGGCCAAAGACAACTCAACATAGCATAATGAAATTTGCTTCCAATCCTCGCAGTTTGTCTCAAGTTTCTGGCTCCTGGTGCCCTTGATTCTCCAACATGGTGGAAACCAGAGTCTTGGCCATCTAATAGAATTCCATAGCCATAAACATTTTAGTATCTCGAGACCTGGAAAATCATGTGTCCAAGACCTAGTCCTAACATTCATATCTAATTTGTTTCTTGGGAGTTTGATCGAGTCTATGTTTGACTAAATCCACCAATTCATCAACTACCCATTGAATGTTTTGGGGAGTGTTCTTATGGTATCATTGTTGGGCCTATAATGCTGCCCTTTCTACACCAATACCCCTAAAACCAGACATGGCCTACTTGTTGGTTGAAGCCTCGACCTTCCCTTTCCTCCTTGCAACATGCCTACTTGATTCAGGGGTCTCAACCTTGGTTATATCCTCCAACATTATCGTCCAAGTCCAGAGCAGTAATAACAAAGTTTTGTGACCCCTTGAACTTTGGAGGACCCATACCTTGCAAGTTCAAGAAAACACAAGCAACCAATGCCAAGACACCACCAAGCAAAAGAACCAACTAATTAGACCCAAATCTTTGAGCAAGTGAGAGATAGTGTAATGGACCAGGTGGCCCTCCAAGCCTTAACCTTCAACAACCAGAGCTTGAGAGGATAGGAAGACCCTTTAACTTTAAATACCTTGTAGAATTGAAGACTCTTACGCTTTAGCAAAAGAGGAGAAGCTAGGAGCACATGTAATGTAGTGAGCACAAGCTAGATTAAACTCGAGCACACACACACAAATCATGTGAGTGATAAGTAGGACCAGATAGAGATGGATGAATGCAATTCCATTTGGCCAACCAAAGAAAATGACAAGGGTCTTAGTAACTAAAGGGTTAGTGTATGCTAGTAACCAGTTAAAGCACCTACTAATAAAATGACTTGCACCACCCATATTCATTATTGTCTTCATATCCATGTGCTCAAACATCCTCAACCCACATCGATTGTAGATGTTGGTGGCACCATTAGGAGATCCCTTTGAGATTTGATTGTTCGGGGCTAGAACCAACCTCACCTCGCACTGAATAGCCATCAAAATCCCACGAACTTCCATAATGTTTGCATACTTCCTCATCACTTTCCAAGGGAAGGTTCTAGATGAGGGACTTTGAGAAATCCTCCACCCTCCATGTGGCAGAAGCATCATTAGCCACCACAACCACCCATCCGAGGGATTGTTGTCTAGTTGATTGAGTCTTCAACAATCATCATGCAGCTGGTTGTGCTCCTGGTATCCTAAGATGTCGTGAGATCCTAATCCAAGGAATCAACCCTTGCATTGTCTAGTCTATTCGCTAGTTAGTTGGCATTTTGATAAACATGAGAGGAGGTGATGCTAGCAAAGTGTTGTAGTAGTGATGCGACAAAAGAAAACCTAGAGGAGAGCCTCCAATTATTGGATACCTTATTCATATTTGAGCCACAAATAAGTCTAGAGAGGACTTGAATGATAATGACCAAGTCCCCTTCCGTGATCAAATTTCTAAAATTTAAACGAATATCCATGGACAGGATCTTGACCAGTCCATCCAACTCTACAGTGTTGTTTGTATCACGCCTTAAGTAAGCAACAAAAATAAAAAGCATTGCACCTTCCACATTTCTAAAAACGTTACCCGCACTAGTTGGACCAGGATTCCCTTTGGCTACATCATCAAAATCGGCTTGATGCAATCAACATGGGGTCTAGTCCAAATATCAAGGGAAGGTGTAGTCTTTCTTGCAATCCAAGTTGAAACTTGGGGACCTAGTTTAAACTACAAATCCTGGAAGATGAGAAGTTCTTGGCCTTGTATGGTTTTTGCCTTTGTTGGCCATGAAGATGATCCAATGGATTCCTTGATTGTATTTAGATTATGCGCCAAGTATCATCTTCTTTTTTGTACCATTTCTTGAAAATCCATCGATTATGCTCCTTCCAAATAGCCTAAAGGAGGTAGCTTTACTCATGATCAAAGGGTATTTAATACCGAGCCCTCCAACATGCTTGGGTAGAAAAATACCAAGCCCTCCAGCATGCTTGGGTTGGAAAATATCGAGCCCTCCAACATGCTTGGGTAGGGTAAGAAACCAAGGCCCATTTGCACTCTCTATTGGGATCCCCCCATAGTAAAGCACGTTGTAGGGATCAAATGGATTTAAGGACTTTAGAAGGGGTAGCAAGGATAGAGAAGAGGTAAAGCGACGTAGATTGTAAGACATATTTAATTAGAGTGATTTTTCCTGGAAGAGTAAGAGAGAAGAAAGTCCATATAGACAATTTGTTTTTCATAATAGAGAGGAGATCTTCCTAAGAGGCATTTCGAAGAGCATTATCTAACAGGGGAGATCCTAAATATTTGGATGGAAGCGAGTCCCTTTGGAAACCGAGGTGTCTATCTATGTGACATTGAATAACCAAGGGTGTGTTGAAGAAAAATATAAGAGAATTGCTTTGGTTATGAGGGTACCAAAGGGTAGCATGAACATGTCAATAATTTTCTCGAAGGACAAAGCTTCTTTAACTACGGGACAACCATAAAGCATTGTATCATCTACAAACTAAAGGTGGTATAGAGGGTCAATACTGGGATGGAATTTGATTCCTTTGAGAGAACCTTCATTAATGGTTGATTTCAAGGACCTTCCTAGGCCTTCAACAACAAGAATGAATAAGAAGGGGGATAGGGGGTCCCCTTGTCTGATGCCTTTGGAGGGGTTGAAGGTATCAGAGGGAGATCCATTGACCAAGATAGAAAAAAGAGAAGTAGAGACAAGGTTTTGGACCCAAGAAACCCATGTAGGACAAAAACCAAATGCCCTCAGAAGTTGCTCCAAGAAGCTCTAGTTTAGTCTCTCATAGGCTTTGGACATGTCCAATTTCATGAGCATACCAGGGGTCTTATTGACTTTCAGAGTTTGGATGGTTTTGTTGGGTATGTGTTATATTATTTGCATGACTAACCTATGTATTGTACATTGGAATGGGAGCACACCCCACCCTCCCCCCCCCCTCTTTATTCAAGGTTTGGGGGCATAACCCCTAAGAAAGAAAAATTAGGTTGTTTTTTGGTCCATTTTTTGTCCGTTTTTGGTGTTTTTCAGCCCATTGTAATGTAATTCCGATGAAGGAATCTAATTGGGGTTAATGGATTATGGTTTGGATGCCATGGGATCCTATATATTATAGTGTAATGATGAAGTTAATACATCAAAATTTAGAGGTGTGGCTCTAAACATTTGTTGGTTCTTTCGATTAAGGGTTTCCAAGGTAAATTTTTTAGTATCATGTGTGAATGTTATTGTTTTCTTTCTATTTATAAAGAATATGTGTGTGCATTGCTATATTGTAAAGGTTTAAAACATATAGGTTTCATGGGCATCAATACTACCATCAAGTATATGGCGGCCCTCCACATACCCTCCATGTTATGGCAAAATGATTTTGTGCATGATGGGTTTAAGTCTATTGGCAATGATTTCGGAGATGATTTTGTGAATTACATTACAAAGAGTGATAGGCTTGAATTTGTCTGTAGTTTGGGGATCGGGTTCTTTGGGGATAAGAGTAATGAAAGAAGAATTAAAAGTGTGCAAGATATTATTCAAGATTCTCGAGTCTTTGATGACCTTCCACACATCTTCTCATATGATCAACTAACATGCTTCAAAGAATTCAACCGTGAAGCCATTTGGTCTTGGAGACTTTCCAGTGGCCGTGGAGTTTACCGTTGTTGTCACTCCTTCGAAAGAGATAGGTCCGATAAGACTTTGGTTCTACTATGGAGAAACAAGGGGAGGAGTTGAGGCCATAAGTGAATCAAATGTTGCATGTCTCTCCATTATTGGCTCAATTAAGATTTGGTCGAAATGATCTTTTAATTCTTGCACAATTTCTTCATACTCTTCAAGTCAATGACCTGCTGCAAAATTTACACTGGAAATCATGTTTTGGTTTCTCCTATTGAGCATGGATTTGTGAAAAAATTTAGAATTTATGTCCCCTTCTTTGAGCCAGTGAATCATGGATTTATGCTTCTATAGTGTTTCTTCTTTCTTTTCTCTAATCATGATTTCATGTCCAAGATGAATCTCTTAGGCTTCTTGTTCAATAGTGCACTCATTTAGAGTGATACTAATTTGAAGGGCTTCCATGTCTTTTTCCAACTTCTCTTTCTCAAAGAAGATATTGTCGAAAACCTCTTTGTTCCACTTTTTAATTTTTTGTTTGACTTCCTTTAATCGATGTTGGAATTGGTACATAATAATACCTTGATTGGGGCCCACTGATAACTACTAGGTCTTAATATTTGGTAGAAATTTTGGGTGGTCCACTAGAACCTGTCAAATTTGAGGGGCCTCGAGTTCAGTGATAAAGAGCAATTCTAGGAGAGTTTGATGGGTCAATGATTCGAACCCACATAAGGAAAGATTTTAACTTCTAGAGGCATTAGAGCTTGGAACAAGTTTTCTGTCATGAGGAAGTGGTCAAGCCTTACAATGATTTGATGAGCTTCTCCTCGCTTGCTATTCCAGGTGTGGCATCGATTGCTCGTTTGGATGTCAATGAGTCTAAGCTCTGTTATGAAACTCTTGAAGGCTAAATTGTGAGAGTCCAACTTTCTTAACCTTCCTTTCTTCTCTTAGAGAGAGGTGTATATATTGAAGTCACGACCCACTAGCCAACGATGCCCTAAAGCGAGTTCCCCCAAGGCTTTGAGTGATTCAAGGAAAATAAGTTTAAGAGTTGTGTCGGTGGGTCCATCAATGTTGGTGATAGTTCCTTGAAGTGGAGAATTATTAAATCTAAAATCTACAGATAGAAGGTTGGTTGATTCCACAATGTTTTCCAAGTTGATCAGATCTAGGTCCTAGAGAATTGCTAAGATACCAAAGAAGCATATGGCTGGCACTGCTATAGCTTTACAAGAATTCCAACACTTTTCAACAATAGTGACAATCATTTCCTTATCTCATTTAGTTTCATGAAGGAGAATAACAATAGGTTTCTCTTGAGCTATTATTTTCTTCAAAATACAGTGTTTTCTTGGTGCATTGAGACCCCTTATATTCCAAGAGATGACAATCATCTTATAACTTAGGATGTGAGGAGAGCTACTTATATGTCAAGCTTATTACTTGTCCCAAGTTTACTAGAAGTGCTCCTTCTTATTCTAGATTTTTTTTTGGTGGACTTACGATCTCTGTTCTTTTCCTCAATAGTTTTATCCAAGCTTTGAAGGACTCCTTCCACTTGGTTGGGGTTTGAGGGTGCCTTACCTGCTTTAGCTTTCTTTATTCTCGGTTCCTTTTGCAACTACTATAGTTGAGCAAATTGAGGATTTGCCAAATGAGATTCCCCATGCCTGACAATTAAGGATGGGATGTCGATCACCAACATTTCGACATCCTCTCCAATTTGATGTGGTTCTTCCTCAAAGTCTCGAGATTCCTCTTCTTCAACTTCCATGTTTTGCTCCATGATATTGGTTTCTTGTGGATCGATGTTGGGAATTGTTGAACTAATTCGTTATCACTTTGAGTCTTCTTTTGGTATAACTTTGGGTTTGGGATCTAGATTGGTAGTTGCTAGTGATTCACCCTTTTGTGAAGGACCCTCTTCTTCGTTGGCTAGATCTTCAAAACTATCTTTGTTATTGGGACCGGGCTTACAAGGACCTGAATTCTTATTTTTCTTGCATGATTTCTTTTTATTGGGCACTTTGCTAAAACCCCCTCGATCCATGGTTTCCTTGTTCTTGTTTGTTATTTTTTCTGAGCATTAAATGACTAGTCCCGTAACATATGACTATGTTCATGACATCTTATGCATTGGAACATAATGTGCTTATAGTCTAGGTTCTGAATCCATTAAACATCTTGGTAGCAAATGTTTATACATTATGGGATAGCTCTTGTCACATTCATATACACACATATACAAGTGTAGGAGGTGTAGCGTCCAATTCTGGTAACCTCCGAGACCTTAATAAAGGAGCATAAAGTGTTGCCAATACCTTCCGAAGTGTTTGGTTCCAAAAATTCTCGTGGAAGAAAATACATCCTAATCTAGACAGGCCCTTTAGCAAGGTTCTCTTTCTTTGGGCTAAAACATTATGTACAATAGCGAAGGTGAAACTCAACTAAGAAGAAAAAGTCAAAAGTGTGTTTTTTTTGTCTTCGCCACAGGTAAAGATTATTGTTTTATTTATTATTATATAACTATCTTAAATGAAAATTATAAATTTTATAATATAAAGTTTCATATTTATCAATATTTTAACTCAAGTCACTAATATAATGATATCCCATTTCAATGAATAGAGTGAACTATAATTTAATAATTATTTTTATTAACGAAAATTTGAAATTTTTTCAAGATGACGATGATTTTTTTATATTTTTTAATATAAAATTGAAAACTTTTAGATACTTCTTTGATATTTTTTTATCGTTAAGCATCTACTCCCTATTAAAAAATAGGACTTTATGTCCTAGTTATGGTATGTGACCACCTGAATCGATCAACTTCTACTTAACAATAACCTTTTTAGGATAACATATTGACCCATAAAAAGAAACATGTCATTTTTTAAACAAACTTTAACATTAATAAAAATAACAACACCACCTTATTTTCATCAACCACTGAAATTCCTCCAACACAAAATTAAGAAAAAAATAAAATATTGAATTAATTTAATATTACTTCCCTAAAACTTTGGAGCCTAATTTAAATAGATAGATGGAATAATATATTTGTGACAACAAGGTCGTTGTCGGCCAACAATAATGTATTTAGGACCATGCTGATTAGATCCTCAACTCTTCATATATGTGTGCCCCCACATTTATACAATGTTGACGTAACGAAATTTTTAATGAAGGAAATGCCTCATAATTGAAATACACGCTGAATTACGGGTAGAGAAAACGACATGGCTTGCCTTATCATAATAATTATATAAATAACATTTACATTTATATTAAATTATAAACCAACCACACCAACACTAGTGCGTAGTTGTTAAGAGAAGAAACTTACATCAAAGGGCAATGAAGCTTGATACCACTTTGCCATGTTTAAGTTAAAAGCTTTAAACTCACTTAACCAAAATTGTTTTATTATTATTATTGAATTTTATATAAAATATCTTTATCCTTACCTTTTGACACATCTCTATTAAATTTTATATAAAATATCTTTATCCTTACCTTTTGACACATCTCACTTTTGCTTTTTTATCCTTTAAATATATGGGCTTAATCCATTAAATTAAGTGGTAAGTGTTTTCTTGTTTTGTAGTGTTTTCATATGTGGTTGTAATCATAATTATTAGTATAATATGTGAGAGAGCAATTAACTAGACACGAAGGAAACAACATAGGAAAGTTCCCAACAATTTTTTTTTTGGGGTGCAGTGAACATTATTATGGGGAACAGAGTCCTCAGCGACCTGTGAATACTGCATACACAACTTTTCTTTTCAACATTTTATTTTATCTTTGCTTTAAGGAAGTTGATTTGGAGCCATTATGGTTGAGCTTGTAAAATCGAATATTTAAAAATGGTGTTGTTAACCTGAAATATTGGTTGGTAATTTCAAGGAACTCATTGAAATTTTATTCGAAGACTTTTATGAAGTTTTGTAAAATACCTACCAATTTTTTGAAACTTGAAGTTTTCTTATTTGATTATGAATATATAATAACATAAAAATATATACTAACATAAATACATGGTAAATTTTATCATTTAGAATGGTTTATTATAAGTTTAAATGCTTATATATATAAAAAAAAATCTTTTTAAATTATTCTGTATTATATATGTTTTGATAATGTATTTTGGTGAAGTTTTTTGTATTTTAAAAATTGATATTACTAATTTTATTTTTTTAAAACATGTTTGTAAATAAGAAATGTAAAAAGTGTATACAATGAACTTTTTAATTTTTTTTTGAGAGTTATTAGAGCATAAATAAAAGTAAAATATTACGTGTCATTCAAAGATTGGGTAGTTTTTTATCAACAAAGCTCCATTTGCCAAAGCTGGGGGCATATCTAATCTTTCCACAAAGAACTGAAACCTGACAAAGAACTATCTCCTCATCGAAACAAACTTACATACGAGTTCCCACAACATAAATAATACCATGATTTGCAAGCAATACCAAATTCTAGAGAAAACATCGTGGATAAGAGAACGACCATCCCCAAACTAAGCAGGGTGACAATGCACCTTGTGCTGAAGTAGCATATAATGTTGATCCTTAGTCCAACTTCGACAATGCTTAGCAATTTGACATTCTTAGAAGGCATGCTCAATGGTCTGTGGGCACTAAGAAACTAGATAGAGGCCATTTGAGAGACCACTCGTGGTCAACTTGGCCTTAGACAAAATCCCCTAATAGATGACCAAACAAACAAAAATCCCCAACTTATAGGGAAGCTGCATAATCAAACACTATGTAGGCACGGAACCCAACATTCCTCTAGGTCCTTAGATACCCATTGAATATTAAGAACCAGAGAGAGAGAATGTCTTGGATGAAGAGACGAGTATAATTGGTGAGAATCATATTGAAGAAGCAAATGACCAAAACTCCACCCCAAATCCCTCCAAAACGACTTAGGCATACTAATGTTCATCTTAAATAACTCAGACTCCAAAATGAGGGCTCACAACTCCATGGTTGAGGCATGATTAGTGGTAAGAAGTCCATACTCTTGAGCAAGAGGCATCCACTCCTTCCAAGAGCAAGCATCAGGATCCCATAAATATTGGCAAAAGAAGATGCCCTTTCAACTCAGCTTGCGCACTTGAAAGTGCGACACCTCCATAATACAATCACCCTACTCCCTCCAGCTCTAAATTGACTGGCAAGCTAGATCTCAACCAACCCAACTACCCTCCCACTACCATTGCACCAACCCAACAATGGAATTCCAAGCTAACTGATTGCTTGCGAATATGAGAGAACCTGTAACCTTAAAAAGATGGAGAGTGAAAATAATGGTGCATAAATCGAATGCCTCTTGAACTCTGTTGATATCCTACACCGAAAGCACCTTGTGCTTGAGTAGATCTTGAAGGTATACTTGTGGTTGAAGTATGGTGGAAAGTGAGGTCTTCCATGGGATGTTTGATATATTAATATTAAACTGCAATGATTTGTTGGACATCATTGCAAACCTTGGTCTACAACTTTGAGCTAACATTATTATTTAAATTAAACTACCATTAAATTGTTGTAAGTAGTGCTTACTATTAGTTAATGAATATTATTATCTAAATTAAACTACCATTAAATTGTTGTAGCTAATGCTTACTATTAATCATTAAATATTATTCTCCTCACATTTGTTGTTCTTACCTTGAACAGATTTGGGAAAGAAATCATATAAAAGGAGAAAAAGAAAACTTAAAATGATCATAAAAAGAGGAAAGGAAGTACATCAAAACTTAATTTGAGGAGGAAATTAAGCAAGATGAAGAGAAAACAAATATAAGATATAATTAAAGTGATATAAAATAGGAAAATAATTGCATCAAAACTTAGTTATAGGAAGAGATATCGAAAGATGAAGAAACAACAAACACAAAGATACAACTCCCAACATGACAAAATGTATATCAAGAAGTATGAACAAAGTTATCTATTTTTTAACATCTCATGTTGAGAAAAATGAGTAATATGTCATATGGAATTTACACAATTAATATAACAAGGGTCGGTTTTAAAATGTGGAAGAGATATAATGTCAAGCGTTCACTTGAAAGTTGATAAGATCTACATGCTTTTTCTTATCTATTTGAATAGTAGAGTTCTAAGATAAGTGGCCACAAATGGAGTTGGATTTGGAAGTATTCGATATTTCTTCTAAAATGGAGTTTCCCTTTAATGAAAATAGTAACACACTTGATGAATTTAGGATTAGTTAAATATAGGTTGTTGGGTCGGTGAAAGTGGAGTGTTGTTATTGCTCTCACTAGGATTAAGTTCCCCTAATCGAAATGTTTGTCCTTTGTAGGTTAGTGTGCTCCTGGAGGGGGCTATTGTTCAATGAAAGTCATCAAGCTAGGATGTCATGTCCCATACTTACGAAAAATTATCAACATATAGATACAAGATGGATGCTTGATATTCAAAGAATTAAGCAAGCATCCTCAAGAGTTTCCTTTTCATGATAAATCTAGGACTAAAATATGTGAGGATCTTTAAATAGACAATAATATCTCTACACATATATCATAATAGACAAAACAAGAGAAAATTGAGTGTTCCTATGATTCAAATTCATTCTCAATACAAATATACAAAAAAATTGAACTAAAACTTCCTTTGACAATTAATATAAACAATTGCTATAGTACTTTGATTTAAAAAAACGAGCCAGTAATGCAACCTCTACAAGCATGAGAAAAAGCTAACTAAAACTAGAAAATGCACATTAGTTTAAAGCCAAAACACCACTACCATACACATAATAGCTAATAATCCAAAGTTCAAAGAGCCATAACAACAATAAACATATGACCAAAGCCCAAGCATAGATAAATGAAGAAGTAACTATGCCAACATCAAGAGGGCATTGATCACGAGCATCGAAGACGAGACCTCAATCCGTGACCAAGGAATCTGCATCTAATAGCTCCATCGAGGTTCCTAGTAATCCGTGGGAGGCTTGAGAGGCTTTGGCCCTTCAAAGATAGCTAGGGCTAGTGTTAGAAACTATTTGTCACGACGGGGTGGGCTTGGAGACCACTCCTCTTATGTTCATATATTTTAAGCCCTTGTTTGCCAACCCAATGGTGAGTTCTATTATCACTTCTAACTTATTGACATGGGTCAAGAGGGATTAGGTGCCCCCTAGCCATGGTACAATGAACCCCACCCTAAAACTCTAGGCACAACTGGAAATGCTCCATTTTCATCACTAATTTTTATGCATGCATTGTGATTTACATAAAGAGGCTCGCACAAGTTAGGGCATTGTCATATTAGGAGAAACTTGTAGATGAGACTAATGAATTAAAAACAACATTATTACATTTTTCTAAATCCAAAATATAATTTCGACTCTAACAAACATCCAAGTGCACTAGAACTCAATGGTTCARGATAGTTAGTGCTTGACAAGGYAACACTCCAWGAGATGGATGAGGGGAGATATTCCCCACAAAGAAACTTGATGCAAGRCAATMCAAACTTGCCAAGAGCACGRAATTAAAATGAATACTTAACAATCTCTGCTTGCTTACACCATGGAGAGTATAAGTATTGTACACCCAAATAAGACAATCTTTTATCCACTCACAAGCTCCTTATAGTTAAACATCACACAAAAAAACTTTCTTAGATTTCAACGTCAATTACCAAACACTACAAAAACCAAAATAACCATGTATTTTGTTTGGATTTCAGACACCATAGCTTGATGAGTCAAGCCCCTCATTCTAAATAAAAGTACCATAATAATAATAATTTTTTTTAGTAAAAATCAAATCTTGTGATAAAATCTAAATATACCTTAAAAAGCCTCCATTACATGATACACACTGTAAACAAAATAACCATGGTGCAAAAATAACATATCTCTTTGAGTCAAATACTTACCATAATAATAATTGACATTTCTAATAAAAAACAAATCTTATGCTAAAATCTAAATATACTTTAAGAAACCTCGATTACAATAATATATATTATACATTGTGAAGAAGATTTTTTTATGTTAGAAAACTTTCTCAATAAAATTTGTGTATAAGGTTTCAAAGGTTCACAATAATATATATTATACATTGTAAACAAGATTTTTTTATGTTAGAAATTTTTCTGGATAAAATTTGTGTATAAAGTTTTAAAAGTTCAATGTTATAAGTAGACACTTCATCCATCATCAATAACATAAAAAATTCATAAAAAAAATTAACAAAATTCGTATTTATAAAATAAAAATAGTAAATAACAATTGAGAAAAATAATAAGAAAATAAAATGAAAACCAAATTAATACCCAAATTTTAAACATTTGCAAACTTTTTAATTTTACCGAATATTTTACTTTTGAAAATTTTAAAATCTGAAACTTCTTTTGGAAAATCTCATAGTTACCACTTACCTCATCATTCACTTTAAAATTCCAAATAAAAAAAACTCTATAACGCTTGGCTACCCCATAAAAGGTTCTTTAAAAAAACTCTATAACGCTGGGCTACCCAATAAAAACTGCTTTAAAAAACTCTATAACGCTTGGCTACCCAATAAAAACTGCTTTGGCCTTTATGGGTTTCCGACTCTTCATTACACCATTCGAATATTTTTTCACTTTCCTTTCCCGTGTCCGTGGTCCTATAAATCTTAAAAGTTACATATATCTAGTCATTTTTATAGGCCGTTGAGTTAGAATGACTAAAGTTAGCGGATACCGTCTCAAGCCTCCTTAGGTTGACCCTAGTTCCGCTAAAGCTGTCCTAACTTTAGTAGGTTCTAATCCTTAGTAACTAA
>ML784323.1:220632-234335 GCA_009831015.1 Picea engelmannii | reverse complement strand
AGCGCGGTTCAGAGCTGCGGAGCTTTCGATAAAGGGAAGTGCTTTTTATTTTTTCGAGTAAATTTTGATGCTGGCTTTAGCTTTTCAAATCTTTCAGCTGGGGAGACGGGAATTGGTTGAGTTTTGTCGTATTTAAGGTAAAAGTGTGGATTTTAAATCTAGATTTTCGACATAGAGAACAACATCGGGAACATTTAGGATATGGCATTGCCAGGGTGTCCGCCCACATATATATTTTATTTGATGAATCCCTTGGAACGAATAAAAGTTCAAGCGTATACCTGAGGAAAATTGGAGGCTGATACATTTTTGACCAGGTTCTGTTCGAGCATTTGTGTCCTTTGCTGTAGCTTTTTTGTAGTCGTATCACCTGTAAATGACTTTTGACGGTTCCGCTTGGGCTGAAGCTTCTACGAGGATAATGGTTGAGGGGGTTTTAAGTCATTTACTGAGACAGCGGTGCTGTAACAGGACTGGATTTTGATTACGGATAACAGAAGGCCTGTGAATAAAATGGCAGATCTATCTAGAAACGGTCCTATTGAACGGGATATTGAGCAGGTAAGCCTTCGATTTTTTGTGCTCTGTGAATATATTATAGTGCATATTGTATTTGCGGCTGTCAAAACCTCATGAGTGCAAAATAAAAAAAAATGTGGTGAAAATCTGGGTCTACATTTTTAGTCCTTAATTCCGGCTCGTGTCGGGCTCGGGCTTGATTTGTGACATGACCCTTTTACTTCATTTTTGACATTACATTGAGAGATAAATAGTGCTGTAGCCCCAGAAATCCATTTTAAGATTTATCAATGAACTCAATTTTCACGGTGGAGTATCTGATGTGAAGATGATGAACTGGAGCTTCCGGAGGAATTAATTAACTGCGGTGGAATTGGATCTAACTTGCATTGGCTGTGATGTTATTTTACAGTTATTTATTTTAACGATGACTCTTCAGCCCACTTGAAATTCATTGTGGGATTAGGCATATAGCTCAATTAAAATTTCTGTTCAATCTCAAGTCTCAGATTACTGTGAAGCTTACCGGCTTTAGCTATTATCTAGCTTGTGTGGCATCTGTGCTTCTATTTATATTGATAGCTGAGCTGCATATCAGGTCAAAATTGGTTAAATAACACTGGTTAATTTATGTTGATTGAAGTTTCCTAAGTTCTACCGTGAAAATACTGGAAACATACTGGCATGGGTGACTATCTTGATAATCAAATAGCAACGATGTGGGTTTGGTCTAGTTCTTAATGGGAACTTTCAGTTTATGGTCAAAATTTCAAGTTCCTTTCATTTCTTTTATCTTCACATACGACGGATGTCCTAATGTTATAGCCTCTAGGTAGATATATCCAGCAACAGCCACTCAGAACTTGGATGGCATCATTTTTGGGAGCTTGAGCTTACTCAACTTCTTTTTGTTTCAGTTGAAAATGTGATTAGACCTCATTATATCATCTTTTGTAGAGTACGAATCTGATTTCTGAGAACACATTTGTCTGAGGTATAACAAAGCTACTTTAATGCTTTAAACTCACTACTCATATTCTGTTTGCTGATTGTGATTCTGCAGGCCATAACTGCACTGAAAAAGGGGGCATATTTACTGAAGTATGGAAGGAGAGGGAAGCCTAAGTTCTGTCCTTTCAGACTTTCTAATGTATGTAATAGTATTTTAAAACATTTCTCTATAAAATGTCGTGCTTTAACTTTTTCTTTTGATAGTGGATTATTTATGCAGTCTCCTTTCTCTCTCTCTCTCTCACACACACACACACACACATCCAGAGTCCAGACATGCATGGGTTTTTGGAATATGTGAACAGTGGACAGATTCAGGCTAACCATTTATCTATAAATTTGCAGTGTAGGAGATCAGGCATATACAATTGAATCCTTCCTTACCACTAAATTAGTGTTGCAGGCTCGGATTCCTATTTGTCAGGCTTATATGATTTTTTGAATCAATTTATAGTTGACTCTATACAAAACCTGTCATGGGAGGGCAAAGGGGTATCGCTAATGCTGCTTAATCTTTGTGCAGACTAAGTAGAGATCCCAATGGTGTATAAATTAGTGGCTTCTTGGAGAATCCCAAAAGTGATGCTATTGTAGAACAAGAAATTCGTTTCATTTTGATTTCTCCATTAGTGCATTGATAGTATATTGTTTATTCCATGCAACACCTCAACAATGTATGATTAAATTACAGTTAAACCTGTCATAATATTTTGACTTCCTGTCTTTTAGAGGGAGCTGGTGTGTTAGGCTATGTTTTTTATTGTTTTTGCTTTCCATGTAGCACTTACTTTATACTTTAGGGAGCCTAGAGGGTGTGCCAGGCTATGTTTTTTATTGTTTTGTTTTCCATGTAGCACTTACCTGAATCACTTTTTAGCAGTTTGTTTTTTCAATTTCACATTTGTTGACACAAGTGCTGTAAGTTTTTTGTAAGACCCCAGATCATGCACTTATTGCGAAGTTGCACGTCACAATTGTATCATGCAGAGTTGCCTGACACAATTGTTGTGGACCTCAGCAGCTGGATATCTGTTGGAATTCAAGAGGCCGCAGTAGTACAAAGTGGGAAAGAGTTTTCACAGTCAACTTGGCTTTCACATTATGGATGGAGTCGATTTGCGACAGTTGGCAAGATGCTGGATGCCCCAACTTCTTTTTTATGACGGAGTGCAAGATTGAATCTTTCGATATATTCCTCGCTCTTGTGATCAAGCGATGTGCCTTCTCGGAAGTGTTTCACACCTATATAGTATAAAGTTTAAACTATATGAGAGCTCATCTTGAGTCTTTAAAGGTGTTAGTTTTTCAAAGCACACACGTACAAGAAGACGAGAGATAATTTTCCCAACTAATTTGAACTTATCACCCTGCTAGTATGGTGCCCCCTTTCATAAACCTTATGATTCTCTTTGCTTCTTTCCAGCGAACCACTTTGGAAATTGCCATGAATTGTGAGACAAGCTGCATAACTATCAGTTGCTTATTTAAAGCTGTACCCACTAGTTTAGAATTTGCACAAGGTATTAGCTCCATTCCTGTTTCAAAAGAAGTTGCCATTGACTTGCAATCAGCTATTTAATCTTTTCTGTATTTCTTTGCATACTTGGTCTTTGACATAAAGATGCTACAGGCTGCCTTGCATTTGCTATACTTACACTCCTAAACAATAATGAAGTATTCCCAAATCTGTCATTTCAAATGATATATGCTGCTTGCTTTTTGTTTTTTCAATTATCTAAGTTGTTACCTATGAAGATGAGATTGTCTACAATCGAGACCACAATGAAAATATCTTTTAGAGTTTTATCTGTGTTCCTCTGAAGGTGTTTTTCCTTCAGCAGTGCAGCAGTACACTGCAGTTTCCACTCAGCAGAGAAGTGTACCCAGTAGAAGGCTTGGTCTCTGTGCAGGTGGGTTGAATGCACATTCAAGAGCTGCATCAGCATGACACAGCAGTGATGGTAGGGTCTATCTGTTGTTTTGAAGGCGTTTTACTTTCTTCTTCAGTTGTACTTCGTCTCAGCAGATCCTTTCAGCCTGCACCTTCAGCAGATGCATACAGCCTTGGGATACATGCAGCAGACTACAGTTTGCCTGTGAGGGTGCAGCAGCAATGTAAGAAGCGCATCAATTTTGGGCATTTTATGGTTGTTTTATGCATGCATGCTTGTGCACAGTAGAGAGGGGTTCTATATTTTGAGTAGGGCACACTTTTCTAGGTAGGAGACACTCTCTTCTAAGTAGCTTCTCTCATGCAGGTTAGGCGCTTTATCCTAGGCAGAGTTAGCGTTAGGATTACTTATTTTAAGTTAGGCACTGTGCATGGGATGTCTTTATTTTGTAAATTATAACGTATCTTTTCTATAAAAGAAACGTAGGGTGGAGGTGGTGATTCATTCAATGTTTTGACTTGTGTTAGGATTTGAGCTATTGCTGTGTATTTTTCTTCTTCTTTAGTTATTGAACACAGATGCAGTATTGAGAGTTCAGACCTGTGTTTACTTTGCTGTTCGTACTTTTTCAGAGTGGTGTGTTTCTAGTCTAATCTACTCAGAATCTGCAGTTTTGATTCGTGTTTAGTCTTTCCATTTCCTAGCTGTTAGGTTAATTTTTCTGAGTGCGGAATCTGTATACCATGATCTGAAAAATTTAACATTGTATCAGAATGGCAGACCTAAAATCTTTCTGTGAGAATGCTGATGCGTGTGAGAGTGAATTGTCAGGATTTTGGTAGGTGTGATGCCCTAGCTTCAGTGATTGCAATGGGTTTGTGCATGTAAGATGCACCAGAACCTGTGGTTGGGTGAGATTCCTAGGATCTTCTAGTGATCGGAAGGTTGTTTTTTGCCTGTCTGTAATGTCCCTGCCAATCTCTTCTATGTTCCTAGTTTAATAAAGAGTCTTCTTTTAGTTTCTTGCACAATAGATCTACAATGTATTGTTGAGTTTGATGGTCAACATGTAATCATTAGAAAATGCAGCCTTGAACATGGTCAAATTTTGGCCAGAGGGGTTTGAGATGGTGGCCTTTTATAGGCTACTTGTTGATCTATTAGTGTAGGATGCCATGATGGAGGAGTATACTTCCAACTTTGTTGAGATAGTTTCAAAGCCTACTGTGGAATCCATGATTGATTTCATGCATGAAACTGCTAGAGTATCGCAGAGTACTAGGACAGGTTTGTTGTTGAATTATTTTTCAGAAAGAGGGAGTTGACCTTGATTAGACTCTTACTCCATTTGCTACAGGATTATCTTAGACATAGGGAGGTTTTGAGGTGCATTGGTGAGATACCCATGAATTCAGATTGAAGATGGCTTTGTATGGGTTGATGCATGCACCATGAGTTTGGGATTTCAATATCAATGTGTTTTTACTCAGGTTGGGCTTTTCCAAGTTTAGTGCAGATTTCAATTCTTTATTTGATAGATATGATCCACTTATCTTGGTCCTTTATAAAGATGCGTGTATTAATATTTTTCCAAGGAAAACCTCATGGGGAAACCAAGGGATGCTTCCCCACAGTTTTGGATGGCATCCCTCATAAGCTCGTCGACATAGACTAGTGCACCTAACCTAGGAGGATTAGAATTGAGCACTTACTGGCACAGAACTAGCTAAATGAACAACAACATCGGTGATGACCGGTTGAGCTAACCCCTTTGGGCTCAAATGAATGTATTAGTGCAAGAAGTTCTGAGCTATTCATGAGGTGGTGTGAGAAGAATTTGACTTGTGAAGTTGATATGAAGGATGACAGAGGTTGGCATGTTGTTGAAGAAGTTTTGCTTGTACATGGGAGTTACACCTTGCAGATTTTGAAGAGTTTTCAGAGTACAAAAGGGAAGGGAGCAGTGTTCCAAGGTTATATTTCTTTAAGTTCATAGATGGTGAACATGATGACGATGCCCCTAACAGAGGGGAGGTTGAAGATGTTGGGATAGTATTTTAGTTTGGTGGAGAACACTTTCCTTGCAAAGAGGGAGTGTTAGAGTTTTACCTGTGTAGCTACGAAGGTGTTCTTCTTTTAGCAATGCAACAGTACACAGTAGTTTCCCCTCAACTAAGAAGCATACCCAACAGCAAACTTGGTCTGTGTGCAGGTGCGTTGAAGGTGCAATCAAGAGTAGCATCAGCATGGTGCACCGTGCAACAGTGATGGTAGAGTTTATGTGTCATTCTGAAGGTGTTTCTTTGTCATTAGTACTTCAGCCAAGCGGATCTGTACAGCCTTGGTATCCATGCAGCAGATTACAGTGTGTGTATGATGGTGCAGCAGCAATAAAGAGGTGCATCTTATGGTTGTTGTATGCATGCATGCATGTCTTAGGTTAGGAGTATTTTTCAGACTTAGAGCCATATTTAGCATGCTTTTCTATTTTAATTTAGATGCTGGCTTTTCTTAATTTAGAAGTTCTTTTCTCAGTTATGTTTTAGGAACATATCTATCTTTAGGAAAAGCACATAGTAGAGAAGGGTTCCATTAGAGTAGGATGCTTTCTAGATAGGAGGCAGTTTATTCTAGGCAGCCTCTCTCAGTGAGGTTAGGCGCTTTATCCTAGCAAATGTAGGGTTAGGATTACCTATTCTAAGTTAGGCACTGTGTATGGGATGTCTTTTTTTTGTGAACCGTAGCCTATCTTCTTCCATAAAAGAAAGGCAGGGTGGAGGTAGTTATTCATTTAATGTTTTAAGTGTGTTAAGTTTTGAGCTATTGCTGTGTATTTTTCTTCTTTAGTTATTGAAAACAGATGCAGTATTGAGAGTTCAGACCTGTGTGTACTTGCTGTTTGTACTTTTTCAGTGTGCTGCAATTTTAGTCTAACATACTCAGGATTTGCAGTTTTGATTAAACTTTAGTGTTTCCAATTGCTAGTTGTTAGGTTAAATTTTCTGAGAGCAGAATCTCCATACCATGATCTGAAAAATTTAACATTATCACAATTCACTATTCATCACCTTTGACTTTTATGTGCAGATTTGCATATGATGGACCTCTCTTAAACTCATTTGCCTTGAACTACTCTTCTATTTTCGTGTACCAAACTCTAGGTGCCTTCAACATGAGATTCACTTTTCCCTTTTGCTCGAAGCCTTTGGGCTGCTACATGTATACTTCCTCTTCTAAATCTTCATTTAGAAAGGCACTTTTGACATCCATCTGATTAATGGTCCACTTGAACCAAGTTGCCATGGCTAATATTAATTTGATGGTGTTTATTTTTTGCTACAGGTTTAAAAATTTCGTCTCAATAACTGCCTTCTATGTAAAACCTTTTCCAGCTAGCTTTGGCTTGTGCTTGTTGAAGAATTTTGAGGCTCTTAAAGGTTGTTAAGAACAGGACTGTTTTTGGACTGTTTGACTGTCACTAACAGGTCTGTTATCAGACTGTTTCAAAGTCACTAACTGCTGCCTTCAAGAACTGATTTACTGCTCATTTAATGCTGCTGTTAAGGAGGTTAATTTAAGGAAAATGAGCAGCAAAACATGAAATACCTTCAGATCTTTTACACTTAAATTTGCCGATAATAAAACATGCAAACCACAGAAATTTACTCATAGATTTGTGGTCAACATGACCTTGGAAAAACCCCCAAGGGGAAAACCAGTAAAGAGGAAATTGATTATGGAGCTTTTAAGGAAAAATTACAGCAGAGATTACAAGCCAACTCATCTCAAGTTAGCAGCCTCTTCCTTGGAAATCGTGCTAGCTAGTTGTCTAGAAATCCATGCCCTCTGCCTCAGCTTTCAGCACAGTGCCTTGGAATCCGTGCCCTCCTGTAGCTGTAAATGCGCCTAGCTTAGTGCACCCTCTTCCTCTTAGCAAGTGCACCCTCTTCCTCTTAGATGCGCCCCTCTTCTCAAGTGCTCACTCTTCTAAAGTGCGCCCCTCTTCTCAACTCTCCATAACCTCTCTTCTTCTCCTCACTCTCTCAAGTGAACAATGTGTCCTTCTCTTTGCTTTTCGTTATCTCATTAAGATAACCTAGGAATCAAAGGCTAGGATTAAATCTTAGCTTTCTAAGATCAAGGTTAGGGATTAAATCTCCCCTTAACTTAAAATTCCTAAGTCACTTTTCTCACGAAAAGTCGCTTTGACTTTATAACATAAAGTAAAGTGAGGGAGGGGTCATTTTCCCCCTTTAGTGTTATGCACATCAATAACACTAGGGGACCATTTTCCAAGATGTCAAAACTTAACACTCCCTCTTACCGAGGAAAGTGTTCTTCACCATTCCCATCTTGTCTTTGAAGTAGACATGCTTGCCCCTTGGCAAAGACTTAGTAAGAATGTCTACAATCTACTCATCAGTAGATATGTACTCAAGCTGAACTGCTCCTCTCTGAACCCAATCATGGATGAAGCGATATCTGATCTCTATGTGCTTGGACCTGTCGTGAAAGACTGGATTCTCAGAGAGTTTGATACACTATGATTATCAAAGTGAATCACTGTAGGTCTCAACTCATGACCAAATAGACCAACCAACAACTTGAGAAGCCAAATAGCCTCGTAGCAGGCCTGACTAGCTGCCATATACTCTGCCTCAGTAGAACTTAGTTCGACTGACTTCATTTTTCGGCTGAACCAGTGCTCTTCCTGTCAATTGCACATCCTGCCCAGTCTGAGTCTGTATAGCCAATCAACTTGACCCCATCACCTCTGATGTAGTCCAAACCATACTCCATTGACCCTGCTATGTACCTCAAAACATGTTTTGCTGCTATCCAGTGCACTCTCCTAGGCTCCACCATATATTGACTGAGAGTGTTCATAGCAAAACGAATATCTGGTCTAGTGTTGAACAGATACATCAATGAACCAACCAACTGATGCTATCTCATGGTGTCCACCAACTCGGACCCAGAAGCATTAAGCTTCCTCCAGTTGGTGACTATAGGTGTCGACATGGGTCTGCAATCCTCCATCTGAAATCTGCTCAGAATATTCGCTGCATACTTCCCCTGTCCCAGAAGGACATGCCCATCTTCCTGCCAAACCTCCATCCCCAAGAAATAATGCATCAATCCTATGTCCTTCATCTCAAATTCTGAAGCAAGACCCCTCTTGCAATCAACTATGAGCTCCTCCCCTCCAATGATAAACAAGTCATCAACATATAGGCTAAGAATGAGAGTATCCTTTCCACAAACAATGTGATAGAGATTCGGATCTTCCTCACTCTTCTCAAAGCCCATTTGCAGCAAGAGTCAATCCTGGAATACCAAGCTTGTGGAGCTTGCTTCAGACCATACAATGCCATTTTCAAAAGGCACACGTGGGACTCTCTCCCAAACACCTCGAACCCTTGTGGCTGCTCAATGTATACCTTCTCCTTTATAAGACCATTCGGAAATGTTGTCTTCACATCCATATGATGGATCTTCCAACCGATCTCTGATGCAATGGCCATAATACTCCCGATGGAAGTATATCTCGCAACTGGTGCGAATGTCTCATCATAGTCAATCCCCTCAACTTGAGAGAATCCTCTTGCCACAAATCGAGCCTTGTGTTTCTCAATGCTGTCATCTGCAACATACTTAATCTTGTACAACCACCTGGAAGTCATCATCGACTTTGATCCGAATTATTATGAGAACGAAATGAAGGCAGAAATATAATAAGCAAATACACAGATATATTGCGAGAAACACAGAGATATAGCGATGCACAATTTTTATTAATGACAAAAATGTACAGAAATTGTAAAAATACAGAGTGAATGAACTCGCTAGAATGGTGGCATCTTATCTCTGAGAAGAGATGTGATGGCTACGCTCATTCGCAAGAAGATGATGTTTTCAATGAGGCTCCAAAGGCCTTTTTAACATAAAGAAAATCCAAAACCCTAACCCCGGAAGATGAAACGCCAAAAGGTTTGCGGGCCCCAATGGGGGTAGTTGATATGTCAACTTCCAAAGGGCGTGACCTTTGCATACGATCTCCATTTGGGGTGCACGATAACTCGTTCGAAAGGTCTATCCGAGGACTACACATGTCGCTGTCACACTCTGGCTAAAGACTACAATGTGACTATGCCACGCCCAAAAAACACTGTTTAGGGCCTCAAAATGGCCTGAAAGTTTAGGACCGAAAAAACTTAAAAAAAACCGCCAAGGTCGAAACTCTTGTTTTGAGCTAGTGGAATAGGTGGGGGGCCACCGATTTTCACCTGGATCATTCTCCCCCTCTTAGGAAGCAATGGTCTCCATTGCGTCAAGTTCTCGTGGAAGATGGGGAAGCTTTTGCTGAATTTGAACCTTGGTGAACTGCTTGCCTTGCTTAGTTTGTTGAAGGTTGTTATGAACTTGTTGCTGGAGGGGTTGGATCAGTTCAACTGATCTAGCTGCATGATCTGCCTGAGTGTGTGAGGACTATGTCGGTGAAGATGCGATATGAGGAGGATGAAGGGCTCTGTTGTAACTTTGCTGGAATGGGCAGTGCAGAGGCACCCCCGTAGGTGACACAACAATGTTTTTGTGCTCTTCTACAATCTGCTTCTGCTGGATAGAAAGGTCTTGGGCCGAGGCTGCAGTGGTTGCAGTGTCCTTCTATTCACCTTATGCCCAGATTGTGAAGAGGCTAAACTTTGCGGTATGAGAGATTACTTTGCGGCACTATTTTGTTGGGACTACCTTGGGTATCCTGTAGAGCTGACCCCCCAGAGTAACAATGACGCTACGAGGTTGAGACTCATAAACAACATGACGTTTCCACATATATGGCTGGCCTAATAGAACATCACAAACTTCCAGTGGGGCAACATCACATAATACCTCATCCTTAAAGGGCTTGATGCTATATGACAGGGAACACTGCTGGCTGACACAGAGATCTTGTCCATGGCGAAGCGATCCGATGTTGTATGGCTGTGGGTGTAGTGTTGTCGACAAATCCATATGCTTGACGACCTCTTGCTGAGATGAGGTTCTTCTGGCTTTCACTATCAACAATAAAATGCAGTGGGGTCTCCTTCACCCACATCTGTGAATGGAAGAGGCGCTCCCCCTCCTCAGGATTCCCTGGTTCTTCTGGTTGGATTGTTGTAGTCACGACAGTAGCGGTGGGTTTTGCATCAATGATCTGTCTCCTTTTATTATTGTTTGAGTCAGAGTCCGAGTCGGGGTTCAGATTTGTTTCTTTGAG
Source organism: Picea engelmannii (assembly GCA_009831015.1). NCBI lineage: Eukaryota > Viridiplantae > Streptophyta > Pinopsida > Pinales > Pinaceae > Picea > Picea engelmannii. The sequence goes on along the minus strand of ML784323.1, from coordinate 223,652 downwards.
TTCGACCACCAATGCCTGTTTTGAGCGACATTCATCAGTGTTGTGCCAAGGGCTTTCATGGAGGTCGCATCACTTCCCAGCGTGCTTTTTTGTCTTCCCGTTACCCTTCTTTTCTTGCGGCTTGGACTAGTGGTCTTGAGGTTGGTTGTTTTGTGAGTTAGGGTTGCCTTTACCATACTTCGGTTGTTGCGGACTTGTAGACCCGAACTCCCGCTTGTTCTGTTGCTTAAATTTCTGCTTGATTTTGATAGCATATCGATAAGCGACTCCAGAAATTCCATTTCGGTTTGGATGTACCTGTGTAGAGCCCCACGGTATTTTAGAACCAGATGTCGCTTGGAGTCTTTCATACACAGCTTGGTGCGCAAGGTATGGAAGGTATTTGTGAACTCCGATACTGTTTGGCCCCTCTCTTGATGCAGCGTGGTCCATCTCATGTACCGGTCGTTATAGTTTTCCACGGGGTAATATTCCTCCTTGATCGCATCCATAAAAAAATCCCTAGTGGGCTCGGCCCAAAATATTCCAGACTCCTCTGTGGAATTTTGCTCCCAATAAGTTTCCCACCAATGTTTGACATGGGGGAGAGCCTTAAGGAGCGCAAATGTGATCTTTTCTCTGTCGGAAAAATTGTGAACAGAGAAATAAACTTCTAACAAATTTAACCACTTTTCCAAAGCCTTTGCATCGATTTGACTTTCAAATACGGGAATATCGAAATTAACTTATACCTTGAATGGGGCAACGTCTCCAAAGCGATTGCTTGACGAAGACATGTCTGCTATTTTCGACAATCATTGAAGGATTGGGGCAAAATTCTCCAAGTTCCTTTGTTGCACGAGGGATTCCTTGAGCAACAACGTGATGGGATCTTCTGCTCCCTCATCTCTCTTTTCTTCTGCCATGGGAGGTCGCTTGGGCTGGTGAGAGCGGTTTTTCTCAAGAGAAACTAGCTTGAGACCCAACTCTCTATACCCTGACCTCATCGGGGACATGCACTAAGAAACGAGGAGTAGCATGCTCTGATACCACTGATCCAGATTATTTTGAGAACGAAATGAAGGTGGAAATATAATAAGCAAATACACAGATATATCGCGAGAAACACAGAGATACAATAATGCACAATTTTTATTAATGACAAATGTATAAAAACTGTAAAAATATAGAGTGAATGAACTCACTAAAATGGTTGCAGCTTATCTCTGAGAAGAGATGTGATGGATACGCTCATTCGCAAGAAGATGATGTTTTCAATGAGGCTCCAAAGGCCTTTTTAACATAAGAAAAATCCAAAACCCTAACCTCGAAAGATGAAACACCAAAAGGTTTGCGGGCCCCGATGGGGTAGTTGATACGTCAACTTCCAAAGGGCATAACTTTTGCATACGATTTCCATTTGGGGCGCACGATAGCTCGTTGGAAAGGTCTATCTGAGAACTACACATGTTGCCGTTACACTCTGGATAAAGCCTATAGTGTGACTGTGCCACGCCCAAAAAATGCTGTTTAGGGCCTCAAAACGACCCCAAAAGTTTAGGACCCGAAAAACTATAGAAAAATTGCCAAGGTGGAAACCTTTGTTTTGAGCTAGTGGAATAGGTGGGGGGCCATCGATTTACGCTTGGATCAGACTTCCCCTTTGGTCTAGGCACCACCTCCCACACATCATTTCGCATAATGGAATCACACTTCTCCTGCATGGCATCTATCCAGACCTACTGGTATACTGCTTGCTCAAAAGTAGTGGGCTCAGAATCTGCGATGCTAGTCACCATGGCCAAGCAGGAACCAAACCTCTCTGGTGCTCTGCTCTCTCTCATCAACTTCTGGGCTCACCAACATACTCCTTGGCTTTCTTCAAGGTCTCCTGAAACCATCTCGGTTTCCTCTTCCCTGAAGTAACCTCCTGTGGAGCAGTACCCTCTTGCCCCTTAGTCTCATCCATAGATCTCACCATAGAAGTCTGAGATCCTGAAGCACGTGCACCTGTGGTCTGTGTACTAGACACATGTGATCCTGTAGATGTACTGGGTGGACCAGTCACCTCTGAACACGGTGTAATAGACATCTGAGGCTGTGTTCCTTGTGATGTATCATCCTACATCTGTGGGACCTCCTTAACTCCGTCTCTCAACTCACAAGATCTTCGAAAGGCTCTATCCTCCTTTTATCTAACATCTCTCCTCACAACAAATCTTCTCAGTGCTGTTATGTAGATCCGATAGGCCTTTTAGACCCTGTTGTATCCAACTAGGATCCCCTTCTCTAATGTGGGATCCAACTTTCTCCTCTTCTCAAAAGGGACACGAGAGAAAGTCAGACACCCAAATATGCGAAGGTGTCCAACATCTGGCCTCCTCCTAGTGAAGGCCTCCTCAGGAGTCTTGCTCCTCAAAGCTCTATTTGGACTCCTGTTCTACAGATACACTACAGTATTGCAAGCCTCAACCCATAAGAAAAATGGTAACCCCTGATCATGCAACATAGATCTCGCTGCACCAACAATAGCCCTGTTCTTCCTCCCAACAACCCCATTCTACTGGGGGTTGTAAGGAATGGTTAACTGTCTCCTGATACCCTCCTGGGTGCAAAAGTCTCCAAACTCTATGGAGGTATATTCACCCGCATTGTCTGACCTCAAGACCTTGATCTTTCTCCCTATCTGGTTCTCCACAAGAGCCTTAAACTCTTGGAACCTCTTGAAGGCACTCTTTGTCTTCATGAAATAGATCTAGGTCTTCTTGGAGTGGTCATCAATGAATGTCATATAGTACTCATATCCACCCAAGGAAACTCATGACATGGGCCCGCACACATCAGAGTGTACCAAATCAAGTATCCCAGCTGATCTACTGTCACTGCTCGAAAGACAATCTTGGTGTACTTCCCAAGACCACACCCCCTTCAAACCCCCTTCAAACCTGTTGATGCTTAGTGCCGAACTGTGGCAATCCTATCACAATCTCCCTTAACACCCTCAAAGCTCCATGATGCAAGTGAGCCTTCCTCCTATGCCA
>ML784323.1:168630-208057 GCA_009831015.1 Picea engelmannii | reverse complement strand
AACCATCATTGAGGCAACCAAAGCAATGACACATGATCAGAATCTACCTATGATTATGTGGGCAGAAGCATCCATGACAACAATGTATGTTCAGAATAAGAGTCCTCATCAGATTTTGAACAACATGACCCCCGAAGAAGCTTTCACCAGAGCGAAGCCCGAGGTTGGACACTTCAAGATATTTGGGTGTCTAGTATCCTTTCATGTACCCAAGGAGAGGAGAACCAAGCTAGACCCTTAAGGCAGAAAGGGTACATTTGTAGGGTACAATGAATCTTCGAAGGCATACCGGATCTACTTCCCTGGTCAGAGACAGATTGAGGTGAGCAGAGATGTCATCTTTGAGGAAGAGATAGCCTTTCGAAGATCTAGACAATCTCAGATGGAGATTGACAACGAGATAGTACCTTCTTCCCCTTCAGTAGTTCAGAGGGAGACAGTCATTGATCCAGTTGATCCCGTAGCTCCAGTTGATGTTCCCAGAGACATTGCAGTAGGGCATAAAAAGCATGCCTGGGCTCGACAGACTCTACAGGAGGCAGAGGGACATGCAACTCCTTGAGGGACATTCCGAGAAAGCAAGAGACCACAGAGATTTTCGAGCTATATTTCAGCTATGAGCCACATCATTGATAATAAGCCTTTTTGTCATCGAGAAGCAGCAGGTCAGCAGGTATGGCAAGATGCCATGACAGAAGAGTATCGGTCCATCCTAAAGAATGATGCATGGGATATTGTTTCGAGACCGAAAGGGAAGTCTGCGGTGACTTCCAAGTGGATCTACAAGATCAAGCATGCAGCTGATGCAAGTGTCGAGAAGTACAAAGCGAGATTTGTGGCTAGAGTATTCTCTCAGGTGGAGGGAATTGATTATGAGGAGACTTTTGCTCCTGTAGCCCGATACACTTCCATCCGTACGATCATTGCCCGAGCTGCATCCATGGGTCGGAGACTACATCCGATGGATGTAAAGACAGCCTTTCTCAATGGTGAGATTGAGGAAGAAGTTTACATCGAGCAACCAGATGGATTCGTGATACATGAGCAGAAGTCTCATGTGTGCAGGTCGAAGAAAACCATGTATGGACTAAAATAGGCACCTCGTGCTTGGTATGAGAAGATGGATGGATTCCTGATGAGTTTGGGCTTCAATAAGAGTGTTGCTGATCCAAACCTATACCATCATATTGTTGGTGATGAGTGCTTGATTTTGGTCCTGGATGTTGATGATTTATTCCTCACCGGTTCAGAAAGTCTTATTGTTGAATGCAAGCGTGCACTGACTTCTAAATTCGAGATGAAGGATCTAGGTATGATGCACTACTTCTTGGGACTAGAAGTATGGCAGAGGACTGATGAGATTTTCCTGAGTCTAGGAAAATATACAGTAGAGATATTGAAGAAATTCGGTATGATAGATTGCAAGTCCATGCCTACACTGATGGTGATGGATTTGAAGAAAATGAACGAGGTTTCTATTGATTCAGACGAGATTGATCCACATCTTTACTGACAACTGATTGGATCATTGATGTATCTGGTTAACACCAGACCTGATAAATGCTATGCAGTGAACGTACTCAGTCAGTTTATGAGTTAGCAGAGACAAACTCACTGGATAACAACGAAGCATGTATTGAGATATCTACGAGGCACGGTTGGATATTGCCTGAGATATGCCTCCGATGTAGACATGAGATTACAGGGATATGCCGATGCAGATTGGGCAGGGAGTGCAGTGGATTGAAAGAACACATCCGATTGTTGTTTTACCTTGGGGTCTGCCATGGTTTTTTGGTGCAGTAGGAAACATAGCTTTGTGGCTTTGAGTACCGCAGAAGTCGAGTCCATAGCGTTATGTGTGGCAGTCCGCGAAGCAGTGTGGCTTCACAAGCTCCTTGTAGATTTATTTGGTCATGAGATGGATTCCATTGTTATCCATTGCGATAACCAAAGCTGTGTGAAGCTCTCAGAGAATCCTGTGTTTCACGATAAATCGAAACACATTGAGATCAAATACCATTATATCAGATATATGGTGCAAAGGAAAGCAATACACGTGCAATACCTTTCTACACAGGAGCAGGTTGCAGATGTCTTCACCAAACTGCTTGTCAGGATGAAGTTCGAGTACTTCCGTGAGAGACTTGGCCTGGTGGAGAATGCCTCCCTAGCTGAGAGGGAGCGTTGTTGATTGTAGCTTCATGAGACATCCTCTAGATTGTTCTCCTCTGGACTGGGTTGAGACATCTGTGAGAGAGAGCCCAAGTGTTGGGTGTGCTCATGTGATGGGTGTGCGTTAGACTCTGGATTGAGTTGTGATGACGTGTGGTCTCTTGCTTTGTACTCCTCTGGACTGAGTTGAGTCAGCTTGAGATGGTCTCATGCCTTGTACTCCTGTGGACTTAGTTGAGTCGGCTTGAGATAGTACTCTAGATGATAGTCCCGTGGACTTAGTTGAGTGATTTGTTGAGTAGGACGTCCTTGTGGCTGAGCACAGGTGGACGTGTCCCTAGTGGCTGAGCACTAGTGGACGTGTGATATCCTTGCTATATTGTCTGAGAGTAAGATTTACTTGTAACCCTAATTTGTGATGTAAGGGGTACAAGTCGGCCCCACCATATGTAAGATAATTAATATTGTGTAATGATTAATTATATTATTGAGTTATTGAGGTCAGCCCTATTGTGCCAATAGACACACCTTTTGCTGTGTCAGTTCTTGTATAAATAAAGGTGAATCCCCATTGAGGATTACACACATTCACTTGTCAACTCAGAATTTCAGCAAGTGCATGTACGACTGAAGTGTGCACCTCTCTTGGGTGCTAGGTTCTAGGTTTTGGTAAGCACCCTCTTGTGTGCTAGGTCTATGGTGTTGGGGGATCTTCTCTTGAGAATATAGCAAAGGATTCCTGGGTTTTTCCCTTGTTTGAGAAGGGTTTTCCCAGGATACTTCTTGTGTTCTTGTGCATGGTTATTCTTCTTGTGATCTTGGTTATTGCAACACTTGTGTATGGTGTTGCTGCATTTGTTTATAGTTCAAGTACATGCTAAATGAAATAAACCACATGTGCATGAGCTAAGCATAGAGAAAATTTAACACAAGGGACCCCCTATGCACAGTGATTTGACTGCTTAGTCTTTGGAGCTGTACATACCCTACCCCCCTTTGGTTTTGAACATGTGGCTTGCAAGGAGCAAACACATGTTCTTAACAGTTAGGGCCATTGAGGCAACTATTCCATGAGACTTACAATCAGTGTTTTAAAAACCTGTGAATCGGAACCGGTCGGTTTTACCAGTTTGATGGTCGACCAGTTCAAACTGGCTAATAAACCGAACCGATCGGCCGGTTTATGATGGAACCGGCTGGTTTGGTCCCTAAAACCTAAAACCTAAGATCCCTTAAACACTAATTCTAGTCTATAAGACACTCTCACTCCCCTCTAAGTGCCTCACACCTCTCTTATTTAACATTTGGGATCATTTAGATGATGAGTTTGAGGCCGAGTTCGAGCAGAGTTTGAGATAGATGATGATGCCGAGGGCGAGGATGCTCATGCCATTTCTACTTCTAGTAGTGGTGATGATTGATCGTTGATCATGTTGATCATTGAGATAGTGACTTGTAGTCTTGACTCTTGTTAGTATGTTATTTGATGTTGTAGAGGTCATTTAGAGCGTCCTTGATTATGTATTTATGTTCTGATCTCTAGATATGTATTGCACTTGGTGTCGTTTTGATATATTCATGAGCATACTTTAGATATGTTGTCTCTAATTGTCTCTAATGCTTTGGAAACATGATTTAAAATCTTAAAAATATATTTTTTTCGGTAAAATTTAAATATTTATGTATTTTTTAAAAAACCGGTTCATTGAAACCGGTTCGACCGGTTAATTACCGGTTCCGGTTTTGGTTGGACCCTCGACCAGTTCCGGTTTTTAAAACTATGCTTACAATACTTGTAAATTTCTTTGGATTTGGATTTGCTGCTGCTGTCTGTTCCAAGAATTTTGATCTTTTTCTCAGTTTGCTTTCCAGCGTAGCTCTAAATTCTTTAAATGTTTGAAGCACCTCTGATTTGTTCTTAATAAAGTACACCTGTACTTTCCTTGGGAAATCATCAACAAAGGGCCATGAAATACTTTGAAACTCTACATGATGATGTTCTCATAGGACCACACAGCTCACTATGTACCAACTTCTAAATTTTAACTGCTTGCTTGGCCTCCATGCATCTACTCTCGCAAATTTTTCCTATGTTGCTTGTGCAATGCACAAGCTTCACAAACACCTGTTTCTAGCTGAGCACGAGGCAAAGAACCATATCCAATTTCTTCAAGAATATCAGGCTTTGGTAGTTGAGATGGCCAAACCTCTAGTGCTAAAGTTAATTTTTGGTGCAGTAATCAGCCACCAAGGCCTGTTGACCTTCTGCCATAAGATAATTTTATTAGTGAAACAAATAATCATAAAAGCACGTCAATGGGACTATAAAGTACAACTAGTGTGAATACAATGTGGGAGTGTGAAAGCAACTCCTATATCAAAGTTTAAAGCTGAAAGCACCCAAAGGCGGAAAAAGAAAGAAGCATAACTAAGTGTCTAACTATGCTGTACCCTAGTAGTCTATTTGGAAGATACAAAAGTATAGTGTAGTAATACAATAGGGAGGCCAGAGACTGGAGATCCTGGTGGAGAGAGAGAGAGAGAGAGAGATGTTGGGGCCTGCTAGTCCTGATGACTGAGGGTGAGGGGAGGGGGGGTGGGAAGCAGAGGTATAGACTTGCTGTTGGAGTCTTCGATCACTGTAAAAGGGCCAACGCAACGGCAGATGATGTCCACTAGGGGGTGACTGGGGCTGAGGGGACCCAGCTTTATGATCCTGGGGTAGTGTAGGAGTGATGCACTTGTATAAACCACTTTTTCCTATACTTGCAGCCACTGTATTATAATGGTTCTTTTTGTCCTTTACAAGGCACATGTTTTCATCAAACTCCATCTTGAATTTTGAAATGCTGCTTTCTGATCTAGCGTACAAAAGCATATTCTGGTTCTATGTCAGCACTGGCACATACAATACATCATGCACCTCCTTAATTCTCCCATCAGGCATCTTAGTGGGCACTTTTCTGTTGCCTTTGGCGATGTGTAATACGTCATCTCCAAAAGCAACTTTTACTCCTTCAGTCCTTGACTTTTATTGTGATCCAGTGTGGAAAACAGTTCACTATTTTATGCCATGGGACTGCTGGCACCTAAGTCTATTTAATATGTATCTATTGATGCATTGTCATTCTTATGTGATGTAGCCTTCACTGTACTATTTAATTCCTTTGCAATCTGCATATTGTTCCTTTTTGTTACAATTGTTGAATGCCTCTTAGTTAACTGTAGTCTGTGATAAATCATACTTCTTTATTATACAGTCTTTCATAATAACCAGGTTTACCACAGGAAAACCATTTGCCCTTACCTGAACTATTGTTTCCCATCTTTGAGTCTTCATGCCTTGTGTTGCCTTGTTTTTGACTCTCATTTCTATCTCCTCAGTGGCTAATTTTTTTTTTCCATTTCCCTTCTGAATTAATTGGGGAGGACCCCACGAAGAAGATGACAGATGGAAACTTAATTTTTTCTTGTAAGACCATAAAGAACTTTGTTCTCAAATTTCAAGGATAATCTTCAACAAGGGGGAAGCTTTGTGACATGCCAGCTGCTTATTGATGTAAATGTTGTGGCATAGCTGTAGAAGAGGATGAAGGCAAACTATTAATCCATATCATCAGCTCCTCTGGTAAAAAGTAACACAGTGCGTATATAATCCCAGTAACCTTAGAAATTGTTTATCGATAAGTCATACATAGTATTCATGATGTATTGGCTGTTGGAATTCTTAGACATGTTGATGGGCTGCCACACTATAGGAGGTGCTATCCCTAAATAAAAAGCATCTCAAAGTGTCTAGATTGGTGAACCATGCATTCAAGGATCCTCTTTATTGTTTTGTAAAATTTTGTACCTTATAAGTTGGGCATTAGTATGTAATCGTTATGTTGTATCTGATATATTGGCAAACAAATCTTTCCATCTTAGCAAAGGTTGCAGTTAATTCTGAACTGAGATCTCATTGATAGAGTTGAAGACTGTAACAAAATGCTACGTCCTGATTTCTCTGTCATTATGTTAATGCCTCATTTTGTAAGCTTGCATATGGCTTGTCTAAGACCTATTCTTTACTTTTTTCCTCTAACATGCCAACCTTTTACATTCATTGTTGAATCTGTAGCTATGCTTCTTTCTGTAAGGCTTTGATGTTTCTCAGGTGTACTTTTCTGATGTCTCAGCATTCTTTCCTTTATGTAAAAAGTTGAATCCTGAGATGTAGTCAAAGAGAAGGAAGAAGATACTGTTGGAAACTTAGAGAAATTGAATTCTTTTTTATGAACAGGAATGAAGGTTACGTTCCACAAGCAGAATATTGTGCTTGTCTGTTTCTGACTTTCCAATTTTGCTGATACCGAGTCAATGGCATTAAGAAGTTCTCATTTGTCTCACAAATATTATTTTAAAAATAAAATCAGTAATTTGTAATGATGGTAAATTTAAAAAGATATTTAGTTTTTTCTTGACATGTCTCTGCAGGATGAATCTGTCTTGATCTGGTATTCAGGTAAAGAGGAGAAGCACCTGAAGCTAAGTCATGTATCAAGGATTGTACCTGGGCAGCGTACTGTAAGCTTATCGTTTTCTTTACAACTATTTCTCTGGTTTCTCTGATTGTATTCTTAAGTAAGCTTTTGATGAATTATGCATTCCTAGTACAACCATTAGTGTCGACAAACAATTATCTAATAGACTCCATGCGTCAACCCAATCATGATAAGAGTGCAAAGCTCCAAAATTATTTTGTTATTTCTCTTTGAGAGTCTATAATCTTTTCTTTACTTTAGAGATTACTTGCCATTGAGAACTTGTTTAGGATCTGTTACCCAATACTTAGCATAATAAATGGTGTGGACAGGAATATTTTGTTTTCCAAGGAAATTTGGAAAACTTTGTGGGGAAGCCCAAGGGATTTTTCCCCACATTGGATGACATCCCTAGTAAACCCATTGGCATAGATTAGTGTGCCTAACCCAGGGGAAATTTGAACTAGGCACCTGTTGCCACAGAACTAGCTAAATGCCCAACAACATTGGCTGGAACTGATTGAGCTAACCCCTTAGGATTGGTGTGAACAGCGGCACAGCCATATACTTACAGATCATCAGAAATCCTACACTTTGCAGTAAATAAGGTATAAACCCCTTGCAGTTAGAAATTATTTACCAATCTAGGGCAAAAGTTCAAACATATGACCATAATGTCACCAGGTGATAAAACGAATCATCATTTTCCCCATTGACGCTGTAAGACCTAAGATTTAACTACAGGATTGCAATGATTCAATACATATGGTGGTCAATAAGACATTTCATCAGTAATTAAGGTCAAAATTGACAATAAACATAGCCAATAATCCATCTAAAATTTTGGTGTACTTTCTAGAGAGAACGACCTATAATTCTATCATCCTCCTACCCACTGAATAACACAAAATCAGATCTGAATCTGATTAATAATTACATGCAGAAAATTCTTGCTATCATATTCCTGAATGAGCTAATCATAAGCCCACCACCAATCTCTCCAAATTGGACCCTGAAGATTATTGCTCATTTTGAATAGATCTTTAGTTGGAAGAAGGCTGTCTACTCTCTAATAGTAGACCTTTCAAAAGGTAGGAAGGATTTGTTGTGCGCCAAAGTTATCTACTCAAGCCACATTCTTTTTATTTGGATCCCATAAGTCTTTTCATAGACATATTTCCTACTTGCTCAACCTCTTAGCTTAAAACTGAAAGCGAGGGATTCAACAATGCATTGGTGGTGTATCTTCCAACCCCAAACGGGGCAGAAGGGAAGATCCCATGCTCTTAAGTTGCTTGAAAACTCCCAAGACGACCGTTTAGCTACATGTTTCCATGTCCCCCATATAATTTTGAAGATGAAAGAACCGTGAGTTTTGAAGAGATGGGGTGTTGAAATAATGTCACATAAATCAAAGTGCCCATAAAGCTTACAAATGTGTTTTTCCTGGGACAATCTATAAACTAGGAGAGTCTTCCACGAAGCTCAATCATCAGTGCACTGAACAATATATTTTTCTGCAAGGATCTTCCCAAGTAAAAATGTCAATAAAATCAATTCTGCCTTCTGACTTTGGAAGAATGCAAGTGTGCCATGATACCATGGGAATACCTCTCTCCCCAGCATATATCGCCCAATCAAAAGATGTTGAAATTCTCTCAAGCCTTTTGAAATGGGACTTACTTGAGAACCAACAAGGGACATAATAAATGTGATTGGTCTACAAAATCTTAGAGATGACTGTTAGCTTAACAACAAATGGGAGATCTTTGAATTGCCAATAGTGCAACTTAGCTTGGAGCCTTTTCAGACACCCTTCCCACATATTGGTAGGGAATAGACCAATTGCAAATGGGATGCCAATATATCTCACAATGTCACCATCTTGAATGTGCTTCCATGAATGATGAATTATGAAATCCAACCCAAGGGATCCTCAACACCCATAAACCAAAATTCAATTTTATGGTCACTAAAAATTGTTCTTGAAGCAATATAAAAGGTATCCAAGCAAGTGATAGAAGAATTTATGGAGTTTTGTCCCATACACATTGGTAGGAAGGAATCGCCTCTGTATCCCTACAAATCTTGAGCCATGAATGAGTCCTTGGGCATCAGCCCCCTCAAGAAGGTACCCAAGCACATCAACTCCCAAAACATATATATATATATATATATATATGGACAACCCTGTTTAATAGAATGATGAAGCACAATGTGATCGGAGAAAGAACAATTGATTAAGACTAGCGTTGAGGATTTTGAGATTAAGGATCTAACCATCCTTGTGAAAGAGGGCCCAAAACCTAATCAATGCAGCATATGCAAAATGCAAAGTGAATCCCCATCCAATCCAATCATAGGGTTTATCAAAATCGATCTTGAGGAAAAGTGAATCCTGGTATGTTTCTGTCATTCATTCCATAGATTCCCAAAAAGTAATTACGATATCTAATATGAATCTTCCTTGTACAAATCTTTATTGTTTCAACCTGACAATTCAAGAAGCCACTCTTTGGATGTACAATGCAAGGGCCTTGGTAATTATTTTATAGATTGTATTTACTAATGTGATGGGCTGCCAACCACCAATAATGTCCCTTCCTGAGTTTTTAGGGATCAATTTGAACAACCCCTGATACAAAAATTCAGATAATCTGCCTTCCGCAAATCCATCCTGTGCCATGAATGAATCATCACCCACTGAGTCCCACATGGTCTTGAAAAACTCACAAGGAAGACCGTCAAGACCCAGAGATTCACCATTCTTCATTTTATTTAGAGCTATATAGAACTCATCCTTGGATATTTCTTTACTCAACATATCCCTTTCCATAACTGAAACTGTGGTGGGGAGCACTTTTAAACATTCTTTTGTAGCATTTCTGATGGAGTCAGTAATGGGCGAATATATTCTGAAAAATGTAAGCCTAACATATTCTCTAACACACAGTGCACACAGATCCTCCTCAAGCTTGCCATCAGGTTTTCTAAGGCCTATTTTTTTTTTCCGATGCATTCTTTCTCTTAAGGAAGTGAATGGAATTTAATGGTTTGTCACCATCCTAGATCCATGAAGATGGCCCAACCCTAGCCCCCCTGACCATGTACTCCTCACTCTTGATAAAATGCTGTGACTACTACCTCTAATTGAAGAGAAGTTTTGAAAAGATCCTCTGGAAGAACCATCTTGATCTTCTGAAGTTCCCTCTGAACTTGTTTAAGCTTGCACTTCCGGTTACATGGAATTGGTCTGCCCCAGCCATGAATAACTTCGACTGTTCTATATACCGCAGAGTCCCACCATATGATCCGCCCCCTATCACCTTGGAGGCGAGGAATGAGATTCCATACTCTGTGAGCAAGAAGCCTCTGCATGGTTTATGCTCCTAACCTCATGCAGGATAGGATATCTCTTTGGGATTGGCTGGTCTCTTCCTTGCTGAGGCTGATTTGGTTTTCCGAGGCGATTTAACATGATAAAATGGGCAGGTGACCGTGAAGGGTACCATGGTCTCCTATTGGTGGGCCTGGAGAAAATAGCTTGGAACAGGTGTAAGACAGCTCTTCAGATTTATGATCCAAATTGGAAAAAGAAGGCCTTGGACTATGGTGGCTGATTTACTTGGTGCAACATGAGGCAGGGCAATGAGCAGATGCAAGTTAGGTTTGACAGATTTAATGGCTCTAAGGAGGGTTTTACCTGTCTTGGAGTTCGGCGACCAATTGTCGTAGATATGGATCAGTGTATTAAAACTCGGTTGACTCGGACTCGGACTCGGCCGAGTTGACCGAGCCAACCCCAAACCAGTGTGACTCAGCTGTTTTATTGACTCGGGAGGCTGGTTTGGTACCGAACCGCTCGAGTCAAAGATTGACTTGGTCGGTTCGGTACCAAACCAGTCAACTCGGCCGAGTAGATAATAGACCCCACCAACATGCAAGATGAAAATCGCTGACAATTAATGGTAATGTTAAATTCTTGAAGTAAAAGGATAAAAAAGAAAGATAAAGGAAGATAAAAAGGAAAGATAAAGGAAATGTCAACTTTTACTTTATTCTTTATCTTTCCTTTTCAAGTTAACATTTCCTTTATCTTTCCTTTTTATCCTTTTACTTAAATTTTTAACATTACCATTAATTATTTCGGGATGTTTGAGAGTGGTTCCAACCTCATCGGACTTCATATGGAGAAAGTAGAATTTCATATCCCATTCAAAATCCAGCAGACTTAACAGTTTTCAGGATTTCAGGATTGGTAGGATTGCAACATTTTGATTGGATTCTATCACGTATGAGGGTATGGGATTGGCATTTAATCAAGAGCACCAAGCCTTTTATGTACCCCAATGTTGGTGTTATTGATTGTTGAACTCCTCTGACATGGCCTTACCAAAAATGTACCTTTCACTCAAACCAATATCATTGACTAGGCATGCTAAGCTTTTATAAGGCTTCGATTAGGTAGTTTCATCAAAATTGAGAGGTGTTCACTGATGTCTCTAAAGTATTGAGGTAGAGGCAAAGGGTGATACTAATGATGAGGATCCCAATATAAGCAACGGTGGAACATTGCTTGCCATTTATATTTGTCATTTAAATGTTGTTGCTCATTTATTCATAATGTTTTTTGTCAAAGTTTCAATAATTTTTTGGAATCATGGTTTGGAATCTTTAAAATATAATTTTTTCATTAAAATTTAAATATTTTATGTAATTTTTAGCAAACCGAGTCAATCCCGAGTCTGAGTTGATCCTAGACCGATTCCGAGTTTTAAAACATTGATATGGATGCTGTTGGTCTGATCATCGGCCAATCATAATGTCCATATCCACTGGTTGGGCTCATGATGACTTAACAACCTCTTCTTTTAAATATAATGTATCCCATTTGGCTTCCAAGGATTTCTGTGCCTTTGTCACTGCTTACTTTTTGACAGATGCAGAGGTTTTGGGATTTGTCTCTTATTCTCATATCCTGTTCATCTTTTATATATGAGTGTCCAGAGAAAAACCTATGATTCATTTATGCTTAGCCCTGTAGGCTGTGGGTTGGGCACGTTGCACATTTTTCCTGTCAATTACCATTGCAACTTTTCTGCTCCATCATCACTGTACACTTTATTACATTATTGCCAATTTGCTACAAAGTCTTCTGGGTGCAAATCTTCTCTAAGGCATTTATATCTTTATTTATTGCTTCCAATTTACACTGAGTTTAAAGTGGTCACTTAGAGCAAACATCTCAACTCTGTAATACAAAAGAAGAACAATTGCATTAATAATTATGGTAACAAAGTATTGAAATCTGCTAGAAAATAAAAAGTAAATTTGATACTTCTTTTCTGGAAGGTTTTGTTGGCATGCTCAAAAAAATGTTTATTCCTGTCGTTTTCAGGCAATTTTCCAGAGGTATCCACGGCCTGAAAAAGAGTACCAGTCATTTTCACTGATATACAGTGATAGATCACTTGATTTGGTATGCCATCTTTTGGCTTAAAGCATTACTTTCACATTTGTTTGAATAAAAAATATTAACATGGAATCCAATTTGAACATTGCATAATGTCTAGAATGTTCTATGTATTTATTCTTCAACCAATACAAAACTTTTTTCTAATTTTTTCTGCATGTACAAGATTTGAATTTTCTAAGTCTGCATTTAAGTGGTACTTTTACTTCGGAGCACCTAAGGGCAGGTTATTTTTTTGATTTCAGATTTGCAAGGATAAAGATGAAGCAGAAGTTTGGTTTGTTGGGCTTAAAGCACTGATCTCACGTGGTCATCATATAAAATGGAAAACAGACTCGAAAAGTGATGGAGCAGCATCATCTGAAACAAACAGCCCCATTACTTACACTAGAAGAAATTCCCCTCTGAGCTCCCCATTTGGTAGTACAGACAGTATACAGAAGGTACGACGTGATCATCTTTGGGACTTTCAAACAGTCCTTTGTCAAACTCTGATTGTTAACTTCCTAGTAGGAATCAACTGGATTTTCTTTCTCAAGCAGTTTTTAGATCAGTAGATACAATGTTTCATCGTGCTCTATGCTGTTGACATTTTTAGTCAACAATTGTCTGTTGGAGTCACATTTGTTCCTCTTGTTAGTTCAGGATTCTGGAGACATGCAACGAAGTCAGAGTCCTTATGGGAGTCCTCCTCGACATGGTTTAGAGAAGGCCTTTTCTGATGGGATATTGTATGCTGTACCACTACCACCAAATCGTTTCTTTCAGTCCGATTCTGTTGGAGGTTCTGTTCATTCAGTGTCATCAGGAGGTTCAGACAGTGTAAGTGGACATACAAGAGTAGCAACAATGGATGCTTTTAGAATTAGCCTGTCCAGTGCGGTAAGTTCATCAAGCCAAGGTTCGGGTCAAGATGATGGGGATGCTTTGGGTGATGTCTTTATATGGGGAGAAGGCACCGGGGATGGGGTTTTGGGTGGTGGTGTGTGTAGAGTTGGAAATTCTACTGATCCCAAAATAGACGCATATTTATCAAAAGCTTTGGAATCAGCAGTGGTATTGGATGTTCATAATATTGCTTGCGGTGGGCGGCATGCTGCTCTGGTAACAAAGCAAGGGGAGGTCTTTTGCTGGGGAGAGGAATCAGGAGGTCGGCTTGGTCACGGGGTGGATGCAGATGTTTCTCAGCCTAAACTTGTAGATGCTCTTGCCAATACTAACATTGAACTTGTAGCTTGTGGGGAGTATCATACATGTGCTGTCACTCTCTCTGGAGATCTCTATACATGGGGTGATGGAACTCACAATTTTGGGCTTCTAGGACATGGGAACGAAGTAAGTCATTGGGTGCCCAAAAAAGTAAATGGCCCTTTGGAGGGAATACATGTCTCTTCAATTTCTTGTGGACCTTGGCACACTGCTGTTGTAACATCAGCAGGTCAATTGTTTACATTTGGTGATGGAACATTTGGTGTGTTGGGCCATGGGGATCGAAAAAGTGCAGCTTCACCTAGAGAAGTCGAATCCTTAAAGGGATTGAGGACTGTAAGAGCAGCTTGTGGGGTGTGGCATACTGCTGCTGTAGTAGAAGTTATGGTGGGGTCTTCAAGCTCTAGCAATTGCTCATCTGGGAAACTATTTACTTGGGGAGATGGGGATAAAGGCAGGCTTGGGCATGGAGACAAGGATCCCAGACTCGTTCCAACCTGTGTGGCTGCACTTGTTGAACCTAATTTCCGACAAGTAGCATGTGGGCATAGCATTACGGTGGCTCTCACAACCTCAGGGCATGTATATACAATGGGTAGCCCTGTTAATGGTCAGTTGGGAAATCCGCAAGCTGATGGGAAGCTTCCAGTACGTGTGGAAGGTAAGCTTCGTAATGTATTTGTAGAGGATATAACCTGCGGTGCTTATCATGTTGCAGTTTTGACATCAAAAACAGAAGTGTACACATGGGGAAAGGGGGCAAATGGACGGCTAGGTCATGGTGATATTGACGATAGAAATTCTCCAACTTTGGTTGAAGCATTAAAAGACAAACAAGTAAAAAGTGTAGTGTGTGGTTCTAGTTTTACAGCAGCTATCTGTCTTCATAAGTGGGTGTCAGGTGTTGACCAATCTATGTGTTCAGGTTGTCGGCTTCCATTTGGTTTTACAAGAAAACGTCATAACTGCTATAATTGTGGGCTTGTTTTCTGCCATGCATGCAGTGCCAAGAAGTCCCTCAAGGCTTCTATGGCTCCAAATCCTAATAAGCCATATCGTGTTTGTGATAATTGCTATATCAAGTTGAAGAAGACTATTGAAGCTGGTTTAACATACCATACTTTGGGGACCATAAGAGGAAGTTGCAATCAGCGTTCCTATGATCTTGTGGAGAAACAAGAGAAGTTTGATGCCAAAACACAATTACAGTTTTCCAGGTTTTCTAATATGGAATCATCTAAACAAACTGAGAGTAGATCTTCCTCCAGAAGAAATAGGAAGCTGGAATTTCATAGCAGCCGAGTATCTCCAGTTCCAAATGGCAATTCACAGTGGGGAAACACAAATATTCAACGACCCATCAATCCTGTTTTTGGTTCTTCAAAGAAAATTTTCTCTGCATCTGTTCCTGGGTCAAGAATTGTTTCTCGGGCATCATCACCAATTTCAAGACGTCCCAGTCCACCTCGCTCTGCAACCCCAACTCCAACACTTTCAGGCTTAACTTCTCCAAAGCTTTTAGTTGATGATGCGAAGAAGGCAAATGATATGTTAAGCCAAGAAGTTGTTAGTCTGAGGGTGCAGGTACATATGATTTATGTCTCATCTGCTGCTAGTTATGTGCATTTGAAGGGAATTATCTTTCCTTACAGTTCCACTTTTTTGAGAGACCACAAAAACATTTAAGGTTAATGCACATTCATATAAATTCAAGGCTTTGAAAAGGGTCATGTGTTTTGTCAGTATGACTTTGATATCTTTGAAGATGTGAAAAATAGGCAAGTCCAAACTTTGTTTAATATTATCTTTAGCATATTTCCAAAGAATTGGCTTTGATCCTCCCTGTGGTTAAACATACACTTTGTTCCTCGTTATGAAACAATGAGCTGTAATTCTATTATGATTTAAGTTTTTGACTGTGATTCTGTTGGTCTGTATGCAATGTTCTCTTGAGTTGTAGGTCTGTCATTGGAATGTAATTTGGTTCTGTCACCAATGTCTTTGGAGGTCTGTCATGGAAGGTAATTTGGTTTTGGATATTTCATCCTTGGTTTTGGTTTTGTTATTTGTGGAAAAATTGATTGTTTTAGTGTAGAATCTGCCATTTAATGAGTTTGCTTGGAACCATCTTCAAATATAATCATAACTGTTAGAAACAATGAGTGGAGCGAGAACATAGGTGGAATTTTCTTAGAATGTTTCTGAGACCATAGTGCCCGTGTGTATATCATAATGACTCAGTCCTATAAAATTTAAATACTATACACTCATTGATTACGTTTTTTTTACATGTAACCAAGCACCCCACCCTCCAGCCTGTAATCAAGGGTAAGATATTCCTCATGGCGCACAACCTCAGCAACAATTGGCTCATGAAGAGCAAAACATGTCACAAGCGGGATTTGAACCCAGGCGCAGGCGGGGAGGATAACATTTCTCCTCTCTAACCACCTGAGCTAGACCCAATTGACACACTCATTGATTACTTATCAAATGTCTTTGATACAACCACCTTGTAGTTGATTGAGACATTGCTTCGGAATGTCAAAACTGTGGATTCAAATCTGCCTGACAACTGACCCAACTTCCCGAGGCCATAAGTTTCTCATGTGTTTTCGTCTTGGTGTTCAGAGACATGCTCTGAACACTTGGACTGGAGTTTATTCACTATTCCAGGCCCTTTTTGTTAATTTTCAAGCATAAACAGATACAGAAGATAACAGTAGTGTTCTTTTAACCTTTAAACAATTAACTGAAGCATATGACTCATTAGAAGAATAACATTCACAGAGTAGACAAGTGTTTATCCTGGGAAACCCTCAAGGGGAAGAAAACCCAGCAAACTTATTGTGATATATTATCAGTCAAACAAGTACAATGACAGTACAAGACTTCTTTGAGAGAGATAAGACAATAGCACTTACTGCTGTTTCTGTGTCTTCAACTTTCTCTGAGCCTCTATCTGCCCTCAGACCTGTAGCTTTTGCTGTGGCTGCTGCTGTCTCAAATGTGCTCTTAAGGCTGACTCAAATCTGCCCTTTCAATCTGCCCAGAACAGAGTTGCTGTCCTCCTTTCTGCTGCCTCAGATTTGGCCTCAGAACAGAGTAACTCTGCCTCCTATTTGCTGTCCCGAACAGAGATATCAGCTGCTACAGAAAACCTCTTAGTTGCTTTCCAGAACAGCCTTTAGTTGCTGTCCAGAACAGAGATATTGTTGCTGTCCAGAACAGAGATATACACTGTCTCAGTCCTAGCTGCTCCAACAGAATAGACTTAGCTTCTCCCTCAGAATAGACCTAGCCGCACCCTCAGAAGTATATGAACTGATCTCTCGTGAGGGGTGCCTCCCCTTCCTTTAAATAGGATAGACTTTAGGTTAGGGTGATTTAGGTTAGTACCGACCTAGCTAGGATAAGGGCCGACCTAGGCTAGTTTAGGAAAGGGGCAGCTTCAAGAGGGTGGTTAGGAAGAGGGCAGCTTGAGGAGGGCAGCTCAGAGGGCTGCTTGGAAGAGGGCATCTCGGAGGGCTGCTTGGAAGAGGGCAGCTTGAGGAGGGCAGCTTGGAAGAGGGCAGCTAGGAGGGCTGCTTGGAAAAATAATATCCTCTGCAGCTGCTTAAAATTTAACACTCCCTCTCAGCAAATAGGGTATTCTTCAGGCATACACATCCACACAGTTCTTTCTAGTCATTGCACATGATTATTGACTTGTTGACATCCACACAAGATCAATATATCGCAAAAAGTTCATAACCTTATGCAGATAAGGATCATTTCATGGAATGTGATCATCCAGTTCTCCTTGACCATGGTCAACTGCTAGAGTTATTTCACTTAGTGGTGGTCAGTCCCTAAGGAATACTTATAGCTCATCTTGAATACCTAGGAGAACTTTTCACAATACCTTGTCTTGACTTTTGCTTTGACACACAACTCACAAGACTGGTGGTAGTTTCTTCTTGCCTCGACTTACAAGGCTTTTCTCCAAGTCTCAAATCAGCCTTGACATACAAGGCAGTCTTGTAGAATTTCTTGTCTTTGACTTTTACTTTGACACACAAACCTCAGAAGACTTGTCTTGACTTTTGCTTTGACACACAAAGCTCACAAGACTTGTAGCAGCATCTTCTGTCTCTTGCCTTGACTTATACGGCTTTTCTCCAGTTCTCAAATCCGACTTGACATACAAGGCCATCTTGGAGAATTTCTCATGATGATGCAACCATTAACACTCCCTCTCAGTGAGGAAGGCATTTTCTGCCATACCAAGCTTGTCATGGAAGTAGACAAATTTTCCAAAGGACAGAGGCTTTGTCAATATATCTGCTATCTTCTCATCAGTATGAATGTACTGCAGCTTGATGGTACGTGTTTGGACCATGTCTCTGATGAGGTGATATTTCATCTCAATATGCTTTGATCTTTCATGGAAGATCGGGTTCTCTGTGAGCTTTAAACAACTCTGGTTATCACAATGGATAACAATTGTTTTTAACCTCTCTTGAAACAACCCGAAAATAAGCTTTCTTAGCCATACTGCTTCTCTGCTTGCATTACTGGCTGCTATATACTCTGCTTCAGATGTACTTTGTGCTATGGAGCCCTGTTTCTTGCTCGACCAAGATATCATAGCTGAACCCAAGCTAAAACAGTATTCAAAAGTACTCTTTCAATCCATTGAGCTCCCAACCCAGTTTGAATCAGCATAACCATGAAGTAACACTCTTCCATTGGAAGTGTATCTAAGTCTATATGCAATGGATCCTCTCAAATATCCAAGGACATGTTTAGCAGCAATCCAATGTCTGTGTCTCGGCTCAAACATGAATTGACTCAAGGCACTTACATCAAAGCATATATTTGGACTTGTATGGATCAAATACATCAACGATCCAATAAGTTGCCTGTACATAGATGGGTCCACCAAGTCTGATTCAGAATCTGACTCATGCAACTTCTTTAATTTAGATACCATGGGTGTAGACATGGATTTACAATCTAGCATACCAAATGTGTGTAGTACATTGATAGTATATTTCCTTGAGAAAGGAAAATTTCATCTGTTCTTTGCCATACTTCCAAACCAAGGAAGTAATGCATGAGTCCAATGTCTTTCGTTTCAAATTCAGAAGTGAGCTCTCTCTTACACTGAGCTATCAGTTGTTCCTCTCCTGTAATGAACAAATCATCAACATATGGAACCAAAATCAGGGGATGGTTTTCTATTACCTTGAAATACAGGTTTGGATCAGCTGCACTCTTGGAGAAGCCTAGGCTCTGAAGATAACTGTCAATTYTTGCATACCAAGCCCTTGGYGCTTGTTTCAGCCCATATAGTGCTTTCTTTAATTTGCACACATGGGATTCTTTTCTATGAACCACGAAACCCTCTGGTTGTTCTATATATACCTCTTCATCAACTTGACCATTGAGAAATGTTGATTTAACATCCCTYTGGTGAAGTTTCCRACCCAGAACTGAAGCGAAAGAAATGATGGTTCTGATGGCAGTGTACCTTGCAACAGGTGCRAAAGTTTCATCATAGTCAATGCCTTCCTTTTGAGAAAAACCACGAGCCACAAATCTCGCTTTGTATTTCTCAATACTTCCATCAACTGCATGCTTAATTTTGAACAACCATTTAGAAGTAACCACAGATTTTCCTTTCGATCTTGGAACCATTTCCCATACATCATTCTTCATGATGGATTGATATTCTTCTACCATGGCATCTTTCCACACTTGCTGCTTAGTAGCATCCTCATAGATGGTGGGCTCTGCATCGCTAATCTCAGCCATAAGAGCCACATAACCTGAATATCGTTGAGGTCTATTACTCTCTCTGAAAGTACCTCAAGGAGCTGCATGTTTTTCTACCTCTCGCAAAATTTCTCTACACCAGCCAGGCTTCCTCTTAGCAGGAGGTACCTCCAGAGGTCTCTTTATCTGTTCCACTGGATCCACAATATCAACCTGATCCAATGGCTCTTCAGGTTCCTCCATCTCTGTATCTTGCGGCAACTCTTTATATTGCTTAAATGCAGCTTCTTCATGAAAAGTTACATCCTTGCTTACCTCGATATATCTTTGGCATGGAACATAAATTCTGTAGGCCTTGGATGTTTCATTGTACCCAACAAAAATTCCTTTCTTCCCAGAAGGCTCCATCTTAGTTCTTTTCTCTTTTGGCACATGTATGTAAACTGGACATCCGAAAATCCTCAAGTGTCTCACTTCTGGCTTTTCGCCAATGAATGCTTCTTTTGGAGTCTTTTCCCCAAGAATAGCATGAGGACTTCTATTTTGAATATAAACTGCATTGCTTGTGGCTTCTGCCCAGAGTGATGTGGGAATGTCATGATCACACATCATAGCTTTTGCTGCCTCACAGATTATTCTGTTCTTTCTCTCAACAATCCCATTTTGTTGAGAGTTAGTTGTCTCTTGATTCCTACTTCTTTACAGAAGTCATCAAACCGATGAGACTCAAATTCCCCACCATTGTCAGTCCTTAAAGCACGTATGTGTTTTCTAGTTTGGTTTTCAGTTAATGCTTTGAATTCTAGAAATTTACTGAAAGTTTCATTCTTTGCGTTTAGAAAATAAATCCATGATTTCCTAGAGAAGTCATTTATGAAAATCACATAATAAAGACATCCATTCAGGGAAGGTGATTACATAGGCCCACATATGTCTAAATGTATTAAATCCATAATTCCTTTAGACCTTGTATTACTGTTAGGAAATGACTTCTTTATGTTTTTACCAAGAACACAACCTCTATAGATACCATCACGATCAAAATGAAGTGTAGGTGTTATGAACATAAAAATACATATAAATACGTATAAATAGGTAATAAATTAATAATTAATAATATAAATAACTAATGATTAATAATTAATTATGAAGAGACATGAGAAATGAAAGGTCACGTCTCTTATGAAAGGGCACCCCTGTGTGGGTATATATATACAAGCCCTCATCCTCATTGTAATATCATCTCATTCATATCATATTCTTATGCATTATTATTAAATATATTTACTATCCTTTTATGGATTATAACCTATTGTCCTATTTACATTGGATGTTTACATAAGTGAACCCAGTTGGTTCACTACAGTGGTATTAGAGCTTTGTTTCTGATCCTGGCCTTTGGCCCCTAGACCTTAGGTCAAATTCTATTGCCCGTGGCAACATCATTGCATGCCTTTGGCATTCAAATATTCACAGTTTCTCTGATTACCGTGTCCTTGACCCCCCCCAAAAAAACCTAGCTCTTGGCCATTCAAAGTTAAGAAGTATTTCCGCTGCAGATTAAAAAAATAATCAAAATTTCAGTAGAAAAAAATATAAAAGGAAAAAAAGGTTGATTGACCATTGTTGAAATCGTGAGATCTTTTATTGTGGGACAGAGTATAGAAACATAATCTATCAACCACCAAATTGTCATCTGCTCAACAAATTTCGCCGTCGTACTTCTAAGTCGTACCATAGCAGTCAATCCATTGATCAAATTGCATTGACTGCCACCATAATTATTAGCAATAAGGGGAGAGAGCACAGATTGGTTTATAACGAGGAATAATTGCATATATTGGCATTTGTGGAGATAATTTGAAATAGTAGCCATCATTTCCTGTTCCGTCCAGCAACCAAAATTGCTCCCGTACACCACCGTTGTCTTCCATAGTGATGCCATTTTTCCATTGTTTGACATACAATTTTTTTTATAAACCGTACAATATTAAATATCTGTCCTCCATACCATTGATTATCTGTACGATTTTATTGATTTGCACAAAATATTACAGGCCGTGCCATCCATACACTGTTCTGTACGGTCGTGTTCCTTCGTATCTACCAGTCGTCATTAAGGAAAATCTCGCTGCATAACTTAAATTTGAAGTTCATGAGAATAAGTTTAAGTTAACAAGAATAAATAAAGTTAAAGTTATTTAAAGGGATTATATCCTTTTTACTCTAAAAGTTCATATAAAAATGGATATAAAAATATTAAAAGAATTGAAAAAAAAAGAGTCAAACATATATATAAGCCTTAAGGTGAGAAAGAAAGTCACAAAAGTGTATGGGCGTTTCAAATTTTTAGGAAAAATAAAAGTTGCATCATATATTATATGATATAAGGGTAAATTAAAAGAGTGTTTGAAGAAGTTAAAATAATTTAAAAGGGGAACCTTATTAAAGAAGAATTGAGAATTAAATGACTTTTTTGGATCAAGAGGGGAAATCTAAACAATAAAATAAAATAAAAATTAATATATATATATATATATATATATATATATATATATATATATATATATATATATAAAGACCATTCAATAAAGAAAAAGATATTTAAGGGTATTACTTTAGCTTTCGGGAAAAAAAAGAGGTGTTATAATAAAATATCGACGAAAGCCAAATAAAATGAGGAAAGGAGGATTTACTTATGAAGGTTGTCCAATAGTATGTTACGGTTTTTCTACATTAAAATGGAGTATGCAAGGAAGAGAGGTTAACATCATTATCAACTTAGAGTATAATGAAAATTACATTAACATTGATTTGGCAAATCAATTATTAATTCCAAAGCAGAATATAATTGAAAAGAAGGATATTTTTGAAATTAAGGAGTTACAAGTGACGATTGATGAATATCAATATATATCTCAATTCTATGTTACAACTATGTATCAAGAAGAAGTTGACATCGTCATCGGGTTACCTTGGTTTAAAAGTCTAGGTACTTTCATATTAAATCTGGAGAAAAAGTTTGTGACATTCCCCTATAAGGAGAAGATAATAACATTACAAGACACTACATCGGAGCCAGATTTTGTAAAATCAGAAGACTTTAACGATATCTCATAAATAATACTTCAAGAAAATAAAAAAGCAATGCAAAGGATGCAAAAATGATTTGACGAAGTTATTGCCGAAAAAAAACGAAGAAAATTCTCGCTTAAAAGACCACGGTAAAAAACTGCTTACACAGATCAAGAAGTCAAGGAAAAACAAACAATGTGATTCGAAGTTGGAAGAAAAGTGGTAGAATATAAATGGATGTGCTCGTTTTACCATTGACAATATCACTATTGTCACCCAACCATAGGCCGAAGCCACCCTCCGAGCACCTTGACCTTGACAGAGAGAAGAATCCTGGTAGCAATCCAATAGCCAAACAAGGCTAATGCACCAAGCAAGAAGTAACCAAAACTGATTAGAGAGTCCAACCCAAAACTGGCGCAACACCTTCTCCAAGACTTGCGCACAAGACTGCCAGACTGCAGTGCGCACAAGTGACTTTTTGCGATTCTGAAAAGTGTGTCAAATGAGATATTGGCACCCTGTATATGTAGTAATCCTGCCAGACTTGCCTAGGCCGACTTCTCATTCTGGGTACTAATTAATTCATTTAATTATCTCTCTTCAACCGACATCTCTTCTAGGGTTATGTTCATTTCTTTTCTTTCTTCCGGAACATTCTAATCTTGTCAAAGGTCACAATAGAGGTACATACCTCCCGAAGCTACCATAATATCAACACTCCCTCCTAGCTAGGGAGGTATGGTCTTGAGCACAAACAGACCATTCAACTGGTAGCATCACGGGCACCGTCATTATTATCCAACTGAATAATCTTCATGACAACAGGTACAATATCAATTGATAGAACACACCTGTGTTTATCCATGGTAGTACACAACTACTCAAACCGTGACACATAGTCACGAACAGTGGAACATATCCACCACAGTAGCATATCTCTATTGTCTGGAGACCTGCAGTCTCTATAACAATCATCTGGTATCAACCCACACAAAAAATATTGTTATGATATGAACTGAATCAACTGGGCTATTCTTTCACTCACATTTGTGGGATCTGAAAGAGTATCTGCCCTCAGAGTAGAACATCAATGCTGGGCTATTTGGACTATTCTTCTCAAGCAAGGAAGAATAACTGTCCTGATTTCTGAGCCTGGACCATTCCTCACCCTGGGCCATTTCTCCGGCACAAAACAAAGTGCAACCTGGAGAGAATGAATCTGCCCTAAGGAATGTCTGTCCCTGATTGCTGAACCTGGACCATTCCCCAACTTGGGCCATTCCTCTGGCACTAAACAAAGTGCAGCCTGGAGAGAATGAATCCGCCCTAAGGAATGACTGTCTGGACCATTTCCAAAGGAAATGACTGTCCTGCGCCGACCTCCAAAATGGACCATTCCCCATGTTAACCACAATGGGAAATCGTTGTCCAGCGAGGCGGGCCAGTCTTCTTGAGTAACCCTCAAGAAGAGAGACTTCCGTAGACCACTCTCCATGTTAACCACAATGGGAAGTCGCTATCTATGGTACATCAACAATCCATCGAACCATTTTCATTACGAAAATGACCGTTCGACCTGGACCATTTTCCGAACTGGAAAATGTCTATTCGTCAGAAATCTCAATCCACTTTCTGAACTGGAAAGAATCTGCCCAAGCTGGACTATTTTTCAAACTTGAAAATGACTGTCCTCAATTCAATCATATGTCAGTGCTCCCTCCCAACCTGGAGAGTCATTTCTTCCCTTTCAACTAAGGGAGTTATTTCCACGATCCCCATTTTGTCTTGGAAATATGCAAACTTTATTCTGGAAAGAGGCTTTGTCAGGATATCTGCTGTCTGCTCATCTGTGGGGATATATTGGAGCTTTACTTCTCCTTCCTGGACTTTATCTCGAATAAAGTAGTATTTGATCTCAATATGTTTCAACCTTTCATGAAACACTGGGTGTTTTCATAGTCTTATACAACTCTGATTGTCACCGTGTATTATGGTCGAATCTGGAACCTGATCAAATAAATCAGAGATTAGCTTTCTTAGCCATATTGCTTCTGAGCATGCCTCACATGCTGCAATATATTCTGCTTCTGTTGTGCTGAGTGCGACAGACTTCTGTTTCCTGCTGCCCCAAGATATCATAGCGGAGCCCAAGCTGAAACACATCCCTGAAGTATTCTTTCTGTCTTCTGTACTTCTTGCCCAATCTGAATCTGTAAATCCATGAAGCTGTGTATCACTGGATGCGGTATATTTTAAGCCATAGTTTATTGTCCCACGAATATATCTTAGGACATGCTTTGCAGCTATCCAATGCTCATGTCTAGGTTCCACCTGGAACTGGCTTAGTGTATTTACGACAAATCAAATGTTTGGTCGAGTATTTACCAAATACATCAATGACCCAATCAATTGTCGATATAGTGATGGAACTACTGGATCAAAATCTAGATCTTTTACTTTTCTTATATTTGTAGTCATAGGAGTGTCCATGGATTTGCAATCCATCATTCTAAACTTCTGAAGAATCTTTATTGCATACTTTCCTTGTCCAAGGAATACTTCACCATGCTTCTGCCATACTTCTAGTCCCAAGTAATAATGCATGAGACCTAGATCTTTCATATCAAATTCAGAGGCTGGTTCCTTTTTGCACTGGATGATAAGAGATTCTTCACCTATTAGGAATAGGTCATCAACATATAGTAGTAGAATCACAGGTGCATTGTTCACGACTTTGTAGTAAAGGTTTGGATCTGCATGACTTTTGGAGAAACCAAGTCTCGTTAGATAGCTATCTATTCCGGCATACCAAGCTCTTGGAGCTTGCTTGAGTCCATATAAAGCTTTCTTT
This sequence comes from Picea engelmannii, assembly GCA_009831015.1. Lineage (NCBI taxonomy): Eukaryota > Viridiplantae > Streptophyta > Pinopsida > Pinales > Pinaceae > Picea > Picea engelmannii. The sequence continues at coordinate 182,988 of ML784323.1, read as the reverse complement.
AATCTGTAAATGTGAGTGTCTCTGGAATGTACTTCAAACCCTTGAGGTTGTTCAATATATACTTCTTCTTCGATTGCTCCATTGAGGAAAGCTGTCTTTACATCCATCTGATGTAAACTCCATCCCATTGAGGCGACAAGAGATATGATAGCTCTAATGGAAGTATATCTAGCAACCAGAGCATATGTTTCATCATAGTCTTCTCCCTCCTTCTGGGAGAACCCTCTAGCTACGAACCTTGCGTTATATTTATCCACGCTTCCGTCTGCTGCATGTTTGATCTTATATACCCATTTTGAAGTTACCACTGATTTTTCTTTAGGTCTAGGCACAATTTCCCATACATCATTTTTCATGATGGATTGGTGTTCTTTTGTCATAGCTTCTTTCCATTGTTTCTTTTGAACTTCTTCTTCAAACGTGGTAGGTTCTTCATCTAGAAGCTTTGTCATACATGCTGCATAACCTGAGAATCTTTTAGGCTTCTTACTTTTTCTGAATGTCCCATCTGGGACCTTGAGTCTTTTTGCTTCTTGTAAGGTAGCTTCAAGCCAAGCTGGCCGTTTCTTGGTCTTAGGTACGGTGTCTGAATCAATGGTTTCACATGGTTGCATTGGATGATCAATTTGTTCCTTCTCTTCATTTTGAAGTTCGGGAAGACATGTGCCTTCTTTAGTAGGCTCTTCATACTCTTCTTCTTCTATAGTTTCTTCTATGGATTTCTTGAAAGCCATCTTTTCATTGAAGGTCAAGTCTCTGCTGACTTCAATCTTATGTTGTTCAGGGATATAGATTCTATAAGCTTTGGATGATTCGCTATATCCCACGAATATGCCCTTCTTTCCCAAGGGTTCTAATTTATTCCTTTTGTGGAATGTGAGAGTAAACAGGACATCCAAAGATTCTTAGGTTTTCCACATTAGGTTTCTTACCTGAGAAGGCTTCTTCCAGAGTCATGTCCTTCAATATGCGATGAGGACTTCTGTTCTGAACATATATTGTTGTCATGGCTGCTTCTCCCCATAAGAACATGAATAAACCTTGATCATTTAATAGTGCTTTTACGGTTTCTTCAACAGATCTGTTCTTTCTTTCTGCTACGCCATTTTGTTGAGGGTTATGAGGAACAGTCAACTCCCTCCTAATTCCTGCCGATTTGCAGAATGCAACGAATTCCTTTGATGTGTATTCTCCTCCATTATCTGTTCTTAAGGTCTTGATCTTTTTGTTCGTTAGGTTCTCTATCTCTGCTTTGAATTCTTGAAACTTGCTGAATACTTCGTCTTTTGTCTTCATTAGATATAACCAAGTCTTTCTTGAATAATCATCTATGAAGATTACGTAGTAAAGAGATCCTCCTAGAGATTTGACTGGCATCGGACCACAAACATCTGAGTGTATCCGATCTAGAATCTCCTTAAATCTATTGTTGCTGCTTGGAAATGGTTTCTTGATATTCTTTCCAAAAGCACATCCTTTGCAAATTCCTTCACGTGTGGACTGTAATTTTGGTATTCCTTCAACCATCTTTTTGAGAAAAGGCAATGCTTGATAGTTAATATGAGTGTACCTTCTGTGCCAAAGTTCATTGGGATTAACTTCATCATGTACAAGGGCTTTTTCATTTTGTTCTAGTAGTTTGTATAGATTTCCTTCACGGGTTCCAATAACCCTAGCATTCTCTATGCTGGAGTCTTTATGCCAAGATAACACTTTTCCATCTACAAAAGCTATTCGGTTTCCTTTGTCTTCTAGGCAAGATATGGATACAAGATTCTTTTCTAAACCAGGTACATATAAAACATTGCTTAAGTGAACATTGTTACCCGTTTTCAACTTGACGGAGGCTTGTCCAAATCCTTCCACTGGGTAAGTGCTTTTGTCTCCAAGCTCTACCTTGTATGAAGTCTTCTTCTCATTTAGATTTGAGAGTCTGGCTTGATCTCTCATCATATGCCTCGAAGCTCCACTATCAATTATCCACATGTCATCTTCAATCGTTCTTGTGAGTGCTGAGTAGTGTAGAAGACTGGTCTTTTCACTCATGTCTTCGGTTGACTGGTGACTGGTCATGCCTTGATCCAAAACTTCAACTCTGATGTTTTTGTCTTCTGAGAGAGCCAAAAGGTGCGCTGAACTAGGGTGCATTTGAATAACTTCTCCTTGAACGAGATGCTCCATCACAAGGTGCCAGATCTGGGTTTTAGGGTTTCTGCAACTGCTCCTGCTAGTAACCCTAGCGGTAGTGTCTTGGAAGCTGCTCCTGCTAGTAACCCTAGCGACAGTTCTTCATCGAGCTTAGTATCCTAATGGCTATGCTTCCTTCTAGCGATTAGACTAAATGAAGGAGGCGTGGGCCCATAACCTGTTAGAATATAAATGGATGTGCTCGTTTTACCATTGACAATATCACTATTGTCACCCAACCATAGGCCGAAGCCACCCTCCGAGCACCTTCACCTTGACAGAGAGAAGAATCTTGGTAGCAATCCAATAACCATGCAAGGCTAATGCACCAAGCAAGAAGTAACCAAAGCTGATCAGAGAGTCCAACCCAAAACTGGCGCAACACCTTCTCCAGGACTTGCGCACAAGACTGCTAGACTGCAGTGCGCACAAGTGACTTTCTGCGATTCTGAGAAGTGTGTCAAATGAGAGACTAGCGCCCTATATTTATAGTAATCCTGCCAGACTTGCCTGGGTTGACTTCTCATTCTGGGTACTAATTAATTCATTTAATTATCTCTCTTCAGCCGACATCTCTTCTAGGGTTATGTTCATTTCTTTTCTTTCTTCTGGAACATTCTAATCTTGTCAAAGGTCACAATAGAGGTACATACCTCCCGAAGCTACCATAATATCAACAAAAGGGAGGATCTCAAAAAGGAATTGAAGAAGAACCTCTAAGAGAAAGAAGAAGAAAATTCTCGTTTGAAGAACCTCTAAGAGAAAGAAGAAGAAAATTCTCGTTTGAAGAACCTTAATCAAGAGCTACTAGAACAAATCAGAAAGTTGAAAGAAGAGAAACTTGAAAATCTAGACATTAAAGATATCAACAAATCAGGTAATGAAGAAAGTATCGCTGAAGAAGCTGGAAAATCAACTAAAAAAAAGATAACGTTGAATGTCGAAGTACAAACGATGGAAGCTCCAAATATACTTACTAATCAAAATTCAACCATTAACAAAGCAACATCGACACATGAAGAAAATCATATATCGAAGTTAAAAGAATAAAATGCTACAAGTATGATAAGAGAAAGTAATGTTATAAGAAATCCCTATTGACATCTAAATCATAAGAGTAAATATATTAACCAATCAGAATATCAATATTATTCAAGACGAGAACCAGGGTGGGCCGACTCTTTTACAATTCGACAGTTCTGCTCAGTGATTAGAAGATCCCATTGACTCAGGTCCTCAATAATCACTAGTTCAAGAATGAAAAATCATGACACAATATTACAAGCTAGAGCAAGAGATAAGTCTTCCATAAGTATGCTTTGAGGACAAAACATTTTTAAGGGGAAGGCAATGTTATGAAGATAAAAATACATATAAATAGGTAATAATTAATAATATAAATAACTAATGATTAATAATTAATTATGAAGCGACGTGACATATGAAAGGTCATGTCTCTTATGAAAGGGCACCCTATGTGGGTATATATATACAAGGCCTCTTCCTCATAGTGATATCATCCCATTCATATCATATTCTTATGCATTATTATTAAATATATTTACTATCCTTTATGGATTATAACATATTGTCCTATTTACATTGGATGTTTACATAAGTGAACCCAGTTGGTTCACAACAGGAGGCATTCCTCTTACCATTTTTTGAAGTCCGGGGAGCGCTTTGTAGTGAAGATGTCCAAACCTCCGATGCCACAGCTTAGATGGACTAATTGAAGCATGAACCAGTGCCTGGATATGTCCTGGAAGCTTGTAAAGACATCCCTCTCTAACTCCAATCACAATTGCTGAACTTAGCTCTTCATTCTTAGGCCATAAGAGAGCCTTCTTGTCCATAAAGATTAACCTGTAACCTTTATCTTCTAGGACTGCAATAGAGGTAAGATTCTTCTTTAAACCAGGAACATACAAAATTTCCTCAATGTGCATTGTGTAACCACCTCCAAATTTGAGCTGAAAGGATGTTGAACCAAGTCCTTCGATTGCATAGCTAGCATTATCTCCAAGTTCCACCTGAGCAGAGAACTTCTTCTCCTTGAAGTTCGTAAGGACACCTTTATTTCAAGTCATGTGCCTGGAAGCTCCACTATCCACCAACTAGGATTCAACAATGTTTGTAAGAGAATCGAGGAGTGCTGAAATAAGATAGTATTCTTTCCCGGTCTCTTGATTACTGGAAGCCCCTTTTGTCTTTGTCTTTTGAGACTCATCTTTTGTAGCAATAGAAGCACGATATTTACACTTGTGTCCTTATCTGATCTTTGGGCAATCTCTCACAAAGTGCTCCTTTCGTTGGAAAAGTAAATCTTCTCCCTCTCCTTGTCCTTGTTATTAAAGAAAGGTTCTCTTGCTTTGAAGTACCATTTCGACTCTGAATTCTCCCTTCTTCCTGTAGACAATCATGTTGATTTTTCAATAACCTAGGCTTAAGCATGAAGGTCATTCCATTTTAGCATTTTACTTAAACCATTAATGTTGCAACAACCAAGATCACAAGAAGAAGCACCATGCACAAGAACACAAGAAGTATCCTGGGAAATCCTTCTCAACAAGGGAAGAAAACCCAGTCAAATTCTTTGCTATATTCTTCAAGAGAAAGACCTTCACCACTAAGAAAACCTAGCACACAAGAGGATGCTTGCAAACCCTAGAAGACTAGCGCCTAAGAGAGGTGCACACTTTTCCCAAGTAGATGTACTTGCTGAAATTTCCAAACTCACACAAAAGATATGATTCCTCAATGGGGAATTTACCTTTACTTATACTTACTTGAACTTGTCAACAGAAGTGTCTATTGGCACAACAGGGCCGACCTCACTAGCTTATAATATAATTAATATTAACCAGATTAATTATCTTTTACATTAATTACCAGTCACATTAAGGTGGGGTCGACATGTACCCTTTACATTACAATTAGGGTTACAAGCATGTCTGACTCTTGAACAATATAGCAAGGGATCTGATACACCCACTAGTGCTCATCCACTAGGGGCACATCCATAGGGATGTCCATATCTCTGGCTCACTGCATTACACAGAAGAACCAATTCTTCACACGTTCACCTGTGCTCGTCCATAGGCACGTCCACTCAACAGATCTTCTTTCTCACTGCATCACACAGGAGAGTCATTTGGAGTTTCTCGTCAACTCTGCTGCTCAGAGCAGGCTAATACATCATCTTCATTTCTGTTCTCATGATGATGCACCCAACACTTTGGGATTTCACATGTTCACCTTGTGCTCAGCCACAGGCACATCCAACTCAGTAGATCGCCTTTTCCCACAGGATAATCATCTGGAGTTCTTCTCAACTATTTGAATGGAGGAGGTCATCTCTACGTTTCAACTCTGTCTCAAATAGGAACCACGTACCCTTTTTAGGGGCTTTCTCTCAGGTTTGTAAGCTGGAGAAAGTCTCACATAGCTGCAATGATCCACATCTCATAGGTTTGTAAGCTGGAGAATGTCTCACATAGCTGCAATCATCAACAAATCATGCCATAGCCTTTCAAAGTCTGGCTGATTTTCATGAGCATTTATCCCAGCCAGAAATGTCTCCCAAGAAGGTGGAAGACCATCCACAACAGTCTGGATGAGATCATCATCATCTACAATTACACCAATGACCAGCAGCTGATCCCTTAATTGAGAGATCTTTGTGAAGAAGGAGGCCACGAGTCATCCTTCTCCATCTTGAGAGTTCGAAGCTTATTCTTTAGAATCCTCTTCTGACTAGGCGCCTTCTTTTCATACATATTGGATAGAGTGTCAAAACACTCCTTTGTAGTCTTCAATGGTGCTATGACAAGCATGATGTTATCCTTTACCGAATCAAATATGATTCGCTTTTCCTTTGCTTGATTTTCTTGAAGGCTGTCCTTTCTGCATTGGTAGTGGGCTCTTCTACTATGCCGATCACAAAGTTGTCCAAGTCATATTCTTCCAGAATATTTAGTACTCTGGCTTTCCAAACATTAAAATTTGAAGCCCCCTCAAGTCTGTCCTCAGCCCTTACAGAAATGGAAGACATCTCTGCAAGTAACCCTTAATAAAAATTGTACTGTGCTCTAAATAAATTTCCCAAGAATCTGCGCAGGCTCTAGCAGACTGCAAAACTAAGCTCTTTCACGCCCTAGAGCTCTGATACCATGTTAATTTTCAGGCATAAACAGATACAGAAGATAATAGTAGTGTTCTTTTAACCTTTAAACAATTAACTGAAGCATAAGACTCATTAGAAGAATAACATTCATAGAGTAGAGAAGTATTTATCCTAGGAAACCCTCAAGGGGAAGAAAACCCAGCAAATTTCTTGTAATATATTATCAGTCAAACAAGTACAATGACAGTACAAGACTTCTCTGAGAGAGATAAGACAATAGCACTTACTGCTGTTTCTGTGTCTTCAACTTTCTCTGAGTCTCTACCTAGATCTGCCCTCAGACCTGTAGCTTTTGCTGTGGCTGCTGCTGTCTCAAATGTGCTCTGAAGGCTGACTCAAATCTGCCCAGAACAGAGTTGCTGTCCTCTTTTCTGCTGCCTCAGATTTGGTCTCAGAACAGAGTAACTCTGCCTCCTATTTGCTGTCCAGAACAGAGATATCAGCTGCTACAGAAAACCTCTTAGTTGCTGTCCAGAACAGAGATATACACTGTTTCAGTCCTAGATGCTCCAACAGAATAGACTTAGCTGCTCCCTCAGAATAGACCTAGCTGCACCCTCAGAAGTATATGAACTGATCTCTCGTGAGGGGCCCCTCCCCTTCCTTCAAATAGGATAGAATTTAGGTTAGGTGATTTAGGTTAGGGTGACTTAGGTTAGGGCCGACCTAGGCTAGGTTCGGAAGGGGGCAGCTTCAGGAGGGCGGTTAGGAAGAGGTCAGCTTGATGAGGGCAGCTTAGAGGGCTGCTTGGAAGAGGGCAGTTAGGAGGGCTGCTTGGAAAATGAATATCCTCTGCTGCTGCTTAAAATTCAACACTTTTTAGGTGGTTCCATCTACAAAGGCTTCAAAATGGTTTAACTCAACCCCTTCTTGAAGGTTAACTTATCCATACTCTATGGGTGAATGATCTTGTGCTGAATTTTTTTGTGACTAGAAAACATGTATTCCAAATTTGGGTTGTCATTCTGCTGGTTAAGTAGCTATCATTAAGTTCATTTCTTTGTTAGGCATATGATATGTGAATCTCATTAGTGTTGAAGGGTTTGTTGCACTGAGATGCATTCTGCAGCCCAGTATTGAAGAGATTGTAATGTCCATCCCATGTCTGTAAAGCTTACATTGGCATATGTCAGCCCAATATATAGTAATACAAATCTAATGTGAGCAAAATATTAATCGTTCAGAAATCTTTATATATATAGCAATAATTCTATAAAAATGAGATCATATCAACTTTTAGAAGAAGAGGAATCTGAGACAATTCTGTTTGACACCAGCGTAGATCCATTTTAACTCTGGATCTATGCTGGTAAGCTACAATGCAAATTTCCCACTGTGGAATTATTGGAATATATATGGTTGTTCTTATCTGGAGTCTATTCGAAGGTTATATGGTGCTTCCTTGTGATTAAGTCATTATTTTATTTCATTATCCGTTTAGTATAATTTTTGATGTTTATTTGTTTTCTTGTGTTCTCTGCTATTTAACACTTATTTTTTTCTTTCTATTTTTGCTTTTAAGGGTGTTCTTAAATCCGACCCAATTTTATAGTTCATACTAATTCATGAATCCTTTCTATATGATTAAGATTATTGAAAGGTTATGGTGTGTTTCTTTGTAATTAGGAATCTGTTTTCTTTTTACATCATCCAGTTAGTATATTTTTAGTTTTGATTCATTGTTTGGGTTTCTCTTTCTGATTATTTTTGCCCTTTCTCCTTTATTGTGTGGTTGACATTTCATAGAAGGCTCCATACATGTTACAGGCAATTCATATTAATTGATCTAATCATCCTTGATTAGTTGATAAAGTCTTTCCAAAAAGTTGACATCATGTATTCTCATGAATTGCCCCCTCCATAAACTGCAATAATCATATATCTGTTCTATTCACAATATGAATGATGCGATGTCACAATGAGAGCAATATCAAAACTGAAATGGACTGGTTGTCTACACCCTAAGATACTTGGGAAAGTGTGAATCTGCAGCTTTTCTTGTGTCGTGACCATGAAAGATTATCTCTATTGAATCTCCACGAGTAGCCACAAGTTTCAACCAGTAATAGTTATCTCTGTGGCGACAAGAATGTGGTGATAATGGAGAACAGGAGCTAGACCAATTTGAAATGCATACAAGCATTGAAATACTGCCATAAAAAGCTAAAGCTTGCCTTTGACAGAAGGATGTAAAGTGTACAAACTAAAGTTATCTTGACAGATGCTGGCTGAGCATTGATACAGGAGCATCCTTGAATGTTCTAAGTTAGAGTCCACATCAGGAAAGTGTGACAGAGTAGAGTGTGGCAGAACTTAGAAGTAGAAGCGTGAGAGAAGGAAAGCATGGTAGATGGAAGCATGGGTGGAAAAGTGCAAGCATAACATAAAGGTACAACATGAAGTTTAGTCACATGTTAACACTAAAGTTTACCCATGAATAATTTAGTGTTAATGATCGAGCACGCTGGGAGCATACCCTTTGGTTCCAGAGTTTGAGATCAGGATGAGTTCCATTTTTAGACATAACACTACATCTTCAATTTCAATTTTGCAGGAGAGGAGAGTCTCAGTCTATGGACAAGCTTAGTTCATGATTATGGAGGTTGCTCAATGACCAAGCAAACTCTTGCACATCTCTTTTCAGGTTGCTGCTAGTACAGGCAAGGTCTCCTTTGTGTGTTGCAGGTGTATAATATATGTTGCAAGTGAAGTGGTGGTTGGGTTGATTTATCATGGTTGTCTTAATGTTGGTTAGAGGAGATTGTTTGCTACACAAGCAAGTAGTGCATTTACTGTGAGAAAAATCAGTAGCAGACCAGCATGTTGATCATGGATTTGTTTCATCACTATGATCATGTGGGATGTAAGAGAGCAATAGTAAAATCAAGTGCCTTTTGTGATATCTTGATGGAAGGTGTTGAAGGTTAGCAGGCTTCATGATGATAGCTTGAGGAGGATTTCAGTTATGAACTAACTGTTCTTTCATGAAGATTTTCCTGGTCTTATCAAGCTGCCAACAGGTTGGCTTTAAGTTTCAACTGTCTAACAATGGTTTGCTGCTGTTTTAGCACAGCAAACTGTTCAGTAACTTCTTCGCTGATTTGTTACGGTTACATAGGCCAAATGGGTGCTCTAGCATGTAGTTTTGTCACAAGATGTTAGCACATGCATACCATAAGCTATATAACACACCTAGAGATCTTTTAGTGCTGAAATAATGCTGTTCTAAACTCTAACAAACATGAAAATGAACACAGGTATTTTTGGTCAACATGACCCTGGATAAACCCCCCCCGGGGAAAACCAATTTGAGATGAATGTATATATATAGTGTGCTTCAAGCATGTAATACAACAAAGAAGATAAATACAAAGGAACCTGATACTCTGCAAGCTCATCACAAGCTCTGCAGTGGTTCCTTGGAATGTGCGCCCCCTCCTTCCTTGACCGTGCCTGAAGATACTTGCGCCCTTGCTTTGTCTCTTTGCTGATTGAAGAACCCTTGCATGCAAACTGCCCTTTGCTTGCCCTCTTCACAACCCACAAATCAGAAACAAGAAAGCTCCACACAAAATGCTACCAGGTAGACTTGCACCCTCCTCCTAGCAAACACACTCACCACAAATAACTGAGACTCCAACTTGCCTTGCGCCCTTCATGAACATGTGCACCCTAGCTTGCTGAGTTCTCGTCTGAATTCTCACCTCTCTACTCCTCACCAAACTCTCAAGGTGAACAAGTGAACAATTGAGTGAATGGAATGAGCTCTCCTTTGCCCTTGCGCCCTCCTTAAGGATGCATAAGGAAACCTTAAAAGTGAGTGGATGAGATCATCGGATCTCATCCTAAGTCAATGGTTGAGATCATCTCAAATGAATCTTAATTCAAAACCCACCTTACTTAAGTTTCCATAGTTTCACTTTATGTCCCTTAATTCACCCACAAAGTGAATTAACTGTCATTTTAGGCTAAAATGACCAAATTTCACTTTTGACTTAAATCTCCTAAGTCAAAGTGAAATTAGACATAAAGTACATGGTACAAGGTACAAAGTACTTCCCACACGTGTTTAGAAGCTCACAAACACAAGGGGACCACTTTCCAAGGTACCCAAATCTCAATATTTCAGTTGTTACCTATGGAGGATAGAAAATTGAAGGCAAGGAAATCAATGTTTACGTGGAGAGCATTTTGTTGCACTAGAAATAATTTGTTCAGCTTCTAATGGACACTTTTTGAAGGCTGATCTTATCCGGTTTTAGGTGGTTTGCAAGCCGACCTATGTGTGCAATTATCTAGGGCCGGCCTGAACCATTGAATGGCTATTTATGGTACTTTCTGGGGGTTGGCCTATGTTGATTTGTGCTTTGGGCCGACATATGTTGGTTATCATTGTGAATAGGTAGTTATAGCTCATGAATTGCTCTTTTATGAGATGTTTCCATCTGCAGATCTGAATCTGTAAGTGTGTCTTGGTGTGAGGAGCAGGTACTTCATGAAACTTTAAGTGTCAATCTTGAGGGAAGCATATAGAGGCTTCACCATCATTTATAAGTAGCTGATTGAAGGAGACTTGTTGCCCAAGTAGGTGCTTTCTTGAGGAAGACTCTTCCCAAATTTGAGTGCAATTTTGAAGAGATTTGTCATGGCCGTTTGTTGCTTATTTTAGAAGGTCAATATTAGTCAACTGAGCTGCTGGCATTCCACGTGCAGATCTGAATCTGTAAGTGCGTCTTGGTGTGAGGAGCAGGTACTTGATGAAACTTTAAGTGTCAATCTTGAGGGAAGCATATAGAGGCTTCATCAACATTTATAAGTAGCTGATTGAAGGAGATTTGCTGCCCAAGTAGGTGCTTTCTTGAGGAAGACTCTTCCCAAATTTGAGGGCAATTTTGAGGAGATTTGTCATGGCTGTTTGTTGCTTATTTTAGAAGGTCAATATTAGTCAACTAAGCTGCTGGCATTCCAGCTTTCATAAGGTTACAAATTCATGCATGTTAGGTGACTTTATGAAAGGAGGATAGAGACTATGATTAGACTTGTTTGTTTGGCATATGTTCTGCACTTTTCCTTGAACATATTTATAGATTGGAGGATATTCTGACTGATTTAGGGACCTTTGTGCACACTGAAGAAAGGTGAATTGGGCATGCTATGCCTTTCAACTGTGTTATTTTGTGTCAAAGTATGGTTAAATCTCTGGTAGAGGTAGAAGTAGAACTGAGAAGAGGAAGTTCCTAGAGAAGATGACAGAGGTGAAAGAACAACAATGAATATAGAATTGGAAGCTTGAAGAGAAGGATAAAGGAGTTGGAGAGTAGACAACAAGTTAAAGAAGCCAAAGATGAGATAAGATTTTGATGGGACACATTGCTATTTAATGAAATTTTGTGCAGTGTGAGTGAATTTAGAAGGGTAAAGAGTGTTAATTTCTTAAGACCAGCAAACTAAGTAAACAGATCAGATTTAGTTACTATAATGGAATTATTAACTTCTTTATGCAGTGGAAACTAGAAAAGCAAAAAACACAGTACACAATAAATTTTCTGCTCCTTTAGATCAGTTCTTCATTAAATAACATCAGAACCTACAAGAGCTCCCTTCACATGGAAAATCGCTCTGAGAAGAATTTACAGTGACACAACAAAATCTGAAAGACAAGAATCACCTCAACTTGCTGCTGAAGATTGCTGTATGGCCCAACAGCTGTACGGCCTGTACGGACTTGCACGTGTGGGATGTCCTGCTCACACGTGCGGCCTGCAAATTGTTCTGCTGCTGTCTTGGAACCCATACGACCCTTCTGCCCTTGACCAGATTGCACATGTGGCCCTTCTGGATGCTTTTCTGTTCACACTTGTGGCCCCTCTTCAAGCTTACTGCTGTACGGTCTGGCTGGTAATTGTTCTGCCTTCTTGCTGGTTTCTTTCTGCTGAAATCTCCTTGCCAAGCTGAAAATCATAACTCTGATCTTCCACACTTACTCATGTGACTTGTGAATTAATGATTTCTATGCAATGTTGCACGAAGTGGGAGCATGGGAAGCGTCATTTTCCAAAAATCCTCGGAAGCGAAGCATCCCGGAAGCATCTATATATATATATATATATTTTTTTTTTTTATATATATTGCGTTTATATTAAAAAAACATGCAGAAAGACAAATTATCTGCAGAATGTATGAAAACATGCATATTTGTACATTGTAACATTAAAATGGCATCCATAGTAGTAAGTAGTAGTACATCAATGATTAATCATTCGAGCTTCAACCATCTAGAATCTAGCAATTATAAACTGACAAACCAACATACAAATTTTTAAGCCATATAATAGAAAGTAGACTATTAAGTTATGGAATGAAATCAGTCATCTAGCATCTGTCAACAATAACATGAGTCATGACTCATGACCAAATAGTTATGATTACAAAATAGGCCATCTGCACTGTATTATGAAGATCGAAAGGTCCAAAACAATAAATTTTAAACTGTGCTAGACTCTAGAGTCTAGTTGCTAAATGCTATGAATCTATCATCTATAAACTGACATGTAAAGTAATGAAGCGCCCCATGGAGCTTCCTGTCACTAAACCATTTTATAACTCTCCAAGTCACATTTTTTGCAACAACTTTGAAGTACATGATTGGTTTCTTGGGTTAATTGTGCTAATCAATTTAAGGTAATTCACATTTCCACTCTAATCTATAATGACTTAGCTTAATTGACTTTAGGGTTTCCCCCTAGGCTAGGGTAGTTTCCTAAGTCCTTAGTCTGAAGTCATAGAAACAGAGCCAGTGTAAGATCCATAGATGCTGGTCAAAATAGAGGAATGAACTGTGTAAACAGTGCAACAAACCAGCAAGATTTATTAAGTCTTTTAGGTATCTATCATCAGCTTTAGAGGTAGCTTGAACTCTGCAGATTTGGACTGTGTGTAAACCCTTAAAACAATGACAAATGGAAAGTGATGTTTTACGTTTTTATGAGGTCACTGGACTTATTTAAGCATCGATTTGTTCATATGGTTTAACTAGAACAAGAACACATCAAAACATTGCAAATATAAGAATTATACTAAATTACTAATATCCAAAATGCCTTGTCAAATTTATGTTGTAAGCAGAGATCAATTTGTGTGTTTAATTTCCTGACCAACATACCATGAGAGCAACTCTATAACAGCATTTAGTACAGATTTTTAGCACAGTCCACAGTGTTCGATTACCAGATTTAAGTCATAGAATCAGAGCCAAGGTAAAGTTCCACAAATGCTGTTAAAGAAATAGAAGAATAGAGCAATAGGCCAGCAGGATTCATTAGGAAGAGCCCATTTTGCACCCCGGAGCGAGCTTCCGAAATCCAAAAGCGGGTTTTCGGAGAAGCTTCCATGGAGAATCCGCTCGGAGCGGGGTTCCGAGGGTGGAGTGGGGGGAGGGGGGCACTTCCTGCAACACTGTTTCTATGCCTTTGTTCGTTGCCCCTTGCTGTCTTCTATAACTTTGACTTGAGCCTTTTACCTAATCTCAACGGCCAAGATCTAACCGTGAGATCAATGTTTCTCTTTTAATTAAATCATTAAGTGACTCAATGTAAGTGACTTTAAAAAAAAACGTTCACTTTATTAATTAATTAATAAAGTGAACTCTAGAAAAAGCATAGGATACATTTAATGATGATTTCCACAAGTAGACACCCTTGCGGAAATACCTGTTTGAGCTACAAACATTAACAAAGAGAAGAATAGGAGTTGGAGCAAGATGGCTGCGAAGATGCAAGAGATCTTTTTTCCCGTGGATTACAAACAAATTTTGTTCTAACAATTGTAGAGTCTAAGGAAAAAGGAGCAGAGTGTATAGGATTACATAAAGGAGTTTTACAAGATCTGAATTCACTCTGGACATGAGGAGAAAGACCTTCCAATAATAAGGTATGTAGATGGGTTGATATTTGCAAATCAAGAACCAATGTTTTTGGTGGTATACT
>ML784323.1:140076-167068 GCA_009831015.1 Picea engelmannii | reverse complement strand
GGCGATTTTCTCAACAGAGCAAAACACGCGTTGGCTCTAATAGAACTGATAAAGATTTTATTACAGTCTAGTTATTCACAATATTGTACAAAGATCTCATCCAATTTCCTTTTCCTTTGCAATGTTGGCCTATATATACATGATCAACATCACAGTGGTGCAATATTTGGCCCCATAGGTTGGCCCCCAAATACAACAGTGCACGTGCTCCTAAATAATTACATCAAAAAGTTCAAAAGCATACATAGACTAAGGGTGCGATGAGATTTTATCTTGTGCATGTATCTTGGCTCGGCATTATTTGGCCCTAATAGGACACTTTGTGTTGAAGTATGTGGGGCTCAACACTATTTGTTGAAAATGAAGAAGAGTTGAAGGGTTTGTTAAAGCATTGATACTATAGTGGACTGCCAAACTGACCTGAAAAATGGTGTGAGATGATGAATGCTGTAGACCAATTGGACGTTGTATGTTGAAACTTTGAAACCAAATAAATTGGCTTATTGAATCAAACTATGGCCAATTGATCTTCAAAGTTCAAATACAAGAACTCAGTTATAGAAATAAACAGGAACGAAATTTGTAAAATCTCTGATAACTACAAGTTTGAAGTTGGTGCAGTACAATGTATTGTTGCAAATATCTTTGATTTCTCTTGATATTTTCAATTTTTTTTCCGAGTTTTTAATGTTTAAGTTAATGCTTGTTGGTAGTTTCTAATATTTTCCTTGATATTTTTGATAAGTCTTTTCGAATACTCTGATATATTCCCCAAAATGATATTTGCAACATTGTTGCAAGGTCAACTGTATCTTAGCTAGTGTTATCAAAAGTTAAAACCAACGGACCAGATTGGAACTAGCCAGTCCAGACCAGCCAACACTTGGATGACCTTGAACCAACTTGTAAACTGGATCAATTCTGTCCGTAACTAGTCCCCAACTACAGGCCCTCCAACTGACATGTGAACTATGTCAACAAATTTCTCCAAGGCACTGTGCATGGTGATTGTTGGAGGACCACATTCTTCTAATTTCTATACTTGCGTGATGAGATTGTTTGCCCTAGCCTTAACATCTGATTGTGTGGTGTCCAATCTGCCAAAGCATTTGTCTTCTTTTCTAACTTTTTCTCCAAGGACATTGTTGTTCTTTGTCATGCATGATGTGCTTTGCTTTGTCGTTGCACTTCTTTGAGCTTTGTTTTTAGTTCATCTAACTGTGTCTTCAAATATGTATTCTTTGTTTCCAATGTTTGACAAGTATCTACAAGCTCCATGATCTTTGCATTCCTCATCTCTAAGGTAGATCCATCCAATTTTTTTAAGGTTGCTAAAGAATCATCCACTATAACATCTTCAAATTCTCCACAGTTTGCAACTCAGTACACATTTGAAAACTAGGGCAATCACATTGTCGTGCTTCAATTTTGGAAGGCATGTGGTGGAAGGAGGAGGAACATGTGTCTTCTTTTGGTGGGTTATGTTGACAATGTTTTCATGTTGCTTCTGGTGCATGAATCTTAATCTGCCGTGTTGGAATGCTGGGACTTGTTTGAGATTGAAGAGCATTGGGTGAAGGAGTAGCGTGACATCTTCTACAATTATGGAGGGGGAAGGGGATAATGTTGTTGAAAAGGGGTTTTAACTTTTTATTAAGAAAAACCTTTAGGAAGTCTAGTGGAGGGAGGTGGTTGAGGTGTTTCAAGGACAACTGTGTGATGGTACTCCATGGTAGACGTTTCAACTTTTAGGGAGTCTCGTAATTCTAGCACGGGCCACTATATTGATCACCAAAGGAACATTAGATTGGGGTTGTTCCTCTGCAATCGGGGTTTGATGTTCTCAACTATGGGCATGGTGGTGGAAGGGTGTTGCATTGGGTTGGAGGTGTGCCTCCATGGTGGGGAGAGACTTGCAAATGAGGGGAGGGAAGGGGTTTTGACATTGTCATCTAGGGGCATGGTTGTGGATTGGGTTGGAGGTGTGCGTCCATGGTGGGGAGGGACTTGGGGATGAGGGGAGGTCAAGTGAATAGGTTTTTCGTGTGCACATGAGCGTGATGTGTGGGAATCGAGATATGCTAGGAGGTAGATTTGAACTTGGCGTTTGTTGAGGTTGTGACCTCCAACAACTTGAGGAGGTTGGAGGTCACGAGGAGGGGTGTCTCGGTGTATTGAATGAATGATGTGCATCATGTTTCTTGGGTGGTGCAAGCATGTAGAATTCTAATGGTTCTTTTGACTTCTTATATTTCTCGTTGTAATTTTCACATGCTCATTATATCAGGGGAGGCTAGATAATAGATGTTGAGCCATTTCGTGGAGGGCCTTGTAAGGAGTGTTGACATGCGATCCTGTTGTAGTGCTTTAACTTTGGAAGGCATGTGGTGCAAAGAGGAGGATGTTGTGTCTTCTTTTAGTGGGATTATGTTGAGATTGTTCAGATGCTATGCCTGGTGCAAGAGTCCTTGTTCGCTATGATTGAATGTTGGGAGTTGTCTAAGATTGAGGTGTAGTGCATGGATTATGCACGATATCTTTTGCATTTATGGGAGGGAAAGGGAGAGAATTTCTAAAAGGGGGTTTTCCTAGAGTAAAAGCTACAAGAAGTATGGTAGTGCTTACAAGTTCACTCACCTAAATGGCACCAAAACTAGAAGATTGTGGTAGCTTAGCCATATCTTTCTCTTGGAGACTTGAAATTGCATGCGCCCCGCGGGAGTTAAAAGAAGACATATGAGGCTGTTCGAAATTTCAGACTCAGTGGCGCAAACATTTCAGAGATATATCAATTACAGTGTTGGCTTGCAGAGTAGTCCTTGAATAAGGGATTAAAAAGGGATGTTAACTTTAAATTGGCATAACTTTGATTGGAAGGCCCCATTGAGGTGATTTATTTGGAGAATTTCGGAAAGATAAATTTGAAGTTAGTGGATTTAAATTTAGGGCTTTTGATAGGATCCCAAGTGCTTAAAGAAGGAACCAATGGAAATCCATTTTTGTGGAGATGAAGATGGAATCAATCCTAGTGAATGGTTGAATATCATAAAGGAACAATGGATTAAGGTGTTAGTAGGTTTCTTTATGAAAGGTCAAGCTCATAAATAGTGGGAAAGTATTGTTGTAATCCCCAAGTAGAACTACAGTTGGGAGGAATTTGAAAAGATATTCTTAAATAGATGGATATGGGAAATAGAATTAGAGGATATGATGAAAATTCAAGATGAATTGGAGGATTCAAAAGAAGAGCTTGCAAAAGAGGGTGATTGGTTCACCAAGATGCAAGCCCTTCATGAAGAACTCATTAAGGAAGCTAAGAACTTAAAGAAAGGAAAGATGAAGATATGCAAGAAGGATAAGGACGATTCAAGGGAAAATTTAAAAAAAAAGGACGAGGAAATTTTTAGATTACAAAACCATAATCAAACATTGCTTAACGAGATTACACTACTTAACGAGGTTAAGAATTGAAAGAATAAAAAAGTATTATCAAAATCAAGAAAAAATGAACATCATAGATTATGAAACTTTTTTTCCAAGGAAAAGCTCGCGAGGAAACCTAGGGTATGCTTCCACACATTCCTGGATGGCATCCCTAGTAAACTCGTCAACATAGACTAGCACGTCTCATCGAGGGGGATTTGAACCAAGCACCTCCTAGCGTAGAACTAGCCAAATACCCAATAACATTGGTGACAATTGGTTGAGCTATCCCCATAGGCTATAGATGAAGAGACTACGAAAAGACTTGAAGAGAAAAAATGCAAGAATGTAGAAGAAGCCATAGATACTGACGAGGGAAAATCAGAAGTGCAATCCAGAATTGAAGGGTGCAAGAATCTGATGGATAAGATCACATTGTAACTTCAGAAGGAGAAGGAAGGTTCAAGAAGGTCACCATAAAATACTTAAAGAGGTTGAGGGTCTACATGCCAAAAATGATAGTATTTTCTCAAAGGCAAGAGTAATCAAAGACTAAGCACAGAGGATAGAGCATGCCATTGTTCCTCAAAGTAAGATTGATGATATAGGCGTGGAGAATGAAGGAAAACCATCAAAGGTGGAACCATATCGACACCATTATTATCAAGAAATATGGCAAGAAAGAGAAGATTGACATTAACATTACTAAGAAAGAAGATGGCATAATCAATGATATTCATGGAATAAGGCATCAAGGAATCATTACGGGACATGATATTATCAAAGACCAACAAGTACAACAAATTGGAGAAGCTAGTACAATGCACACAATCAAAGGAGAGGAAACTATCAAGGATTGGCATTGAAAATATTTGAGTATGGATGGATGGATAATCATCAGTGCAGCAAGAGAGTAGGATTATAAGGAAATCTTATTACTTGGTTTCATCACATGTAAAACCCTTAACTACATAGCTTTGAGGATAAATCTTTTAGAAGGTTGGTACTATGTTATAACCCTAATGGGGGTATATATGGGCTTGAATGTGTAAGTGATAGGGGTCAGGTCCTGTTAGCACACTTTTTGACTCCTAGATCAGATCTGAAATAAAGTAAAATCAGTGGTAAAAACAGCTAATTGTAGGAGAAAATGCCCCAGATGTCATCGACAAGTCTCCTCTCCGTTTGGGTTGGTGCGTGCTAACCTCAGGGGGTGTCCCTAGGTTTCTTTCTGCTTTTCTAAACCTCAAAATCTGCAATTAAATCAGAAAAAAACAGTAACAATAAAAATTTTCTTGGCTGCGATTAGACACCCAAGATAGTAACTGAATTGATTTTTAGTTTATTTGGAGGAATCCCTGTAGCGTTAGCTTTAAGAAAATAAACAAAAAGGAAAAGAGAGCGCAATTAAACGGTAGGGTAGTACCAAAATAAAGGACTAGAACTCATAATCATGTGAAAAACATCAAAACACCATACCAACAAACATGAAGCTCGATAAGAACATAACACTGCTTTATTCTTGCTCTTGCCAAAGGGTCGATTGCACCACTAAACACAAGTACAAAAGCTGGTATGGTATTGATCCTCACACAAAGACTAGAAGCTAGAGAATGGAAGAAAGAGAGAAAGACTGTCTACTGCTGCTGTTGAAGAAATCGACCCCGAACAATGGAGAGAAACCTCCATTTTATAGACCAAGAGGGCGTATATGAGTGGCCAAAATAGGGGATAAAGCCAAGTGCATGGATTAAAAATAAGAGAATGCATGCGAAAAACTAATGAGATAATAAAGGAAGGTGCTTGCATGAGAATAGGAAGATAGAAGTTAGGCGCATGAGTAACAATAGATGATGCATGGTATGATGAACGGATTAATGCATGCGTGGAAGTTAATTTAAGGCACATAAGAAGAAAGGAAAATGATACACGTGCTAAGAAAGGAGGGCACGTGATAAGATGCATGTGCACGGAGAGGAACATGAACACGTGGGAAAGGATAAGATACATGCGCACGTGTGAGGAGATGGGAGTGTGAGAATATAGAAGTGGAGTGAGGCATGCCCATGAGAAGGGGGAGGAACACACCAAAAGTGATTAAGGAAGCGCATAATTTCAAGGAAACATGTGCTTTAAAGGAGGAAAGACGTGTTAAATAGAGAAAATACGTTAACTAAGGGAGAGAAGTGAGTAAAAATAGGGATCATGCGCATGGAGAAGGGAATCATGATTTAAGTATAGAGAGTGCACCCAAAAATATTGAGAGTGCTAATAAATAGGGAGTAATGTGGGATATGCCCTAGAATTTAGGAATTTTAGGAGGAAAAAAAAAGATAAATGCTAAATAATAGGGATGAAGGGGATGAGTGTTATCCCCATTTTGTGGGATAACTAAGGAGATCATGCCTCGAGGCCCTTAGGTAGCAGGTATGGAGTGCCGAGAGATTACATGACTAGTAGTGTCCACTTGCACAGATGGAGACCCTTCTCATCACCACAGAGGTCAGGATTCTCAAGATGGCATCCACCACACCAACTGGCTTCCGAGAGGCACTGGGCCTTGCTCCATGAGGTACAAGTCAGGTATTATGGTGAGTGTCATTTCAATATTTGAGACATTTTGAGTATGTTGTATCGTACACTGCTTTAGATTTCATGACATATGCTTGGACATTATGCCTTTTGCCTCGTTTCACCTCGGTGGTTGACATTGTGCCCTAGTAAGTGCTCTTCCTCGAGAATGGGTTTGCTACTAGGAACTCCCTTGAAGAGCCATCGTATCGTTCCCAACCATACTTACCACTTTCCATCACCCAAAACCCCCCATTTCCTTGCCTCTTGGGATTTTAGGGTGTATTGACCCAAGAAGGGTTTGTCCCTCATTCCTTGGGAAGAAGGGGCTGAAGGCCCAGAGGGATTGTTGTTGGCTAAAAAGATAAAAGCCTATATATAAACCTTCCAGATGCTTCGCACAGGGATCCGTCAAGAGAGCAATGAAATGCTTCTCTGTAAGAAAAGGGGGACCCACAAGAATAAATGATTGTGAATGCTTAGGGGGTTAGTTGGAGGATAGGAGGTCTCATCACGAGTCGGCCTATCATGATCATGGGTATCTAGTGGTATGACATTACCATTATCTGGCCACCAAGCCAGGGTAGCGGCTCTCAGTTACACAACTGAGAGAAAGGTGGTCTCATCACGAGTCGACCTTCTCATTTCCGCAAGGTATTTGTAAGTGACACAGTCATTATCTGGACATGACGCCAGGACAGTGGCCTTCAACTCGTCCTTTAAAACATGAAAGATACAAAGAATGGCAAGAGGATGGGCTTGGAAAAAGTGCATTGCAAACGAAGGTGCCACACACCCTCTACAAAGGCACCCATGAATGAGACACTACCCCTTGTATGTCATGAACCCCATGCCCAGTGAGTCTTGATCCATAACCACTTCATCTACTTCACATGGATTAGAGAGGGATCTCTTGGGAAACACTCCTTGACCTAGGGAAAGTTCCACCCAATAAGACACCTCGTCAACCCTCCCATATTCAAGCTTGGCAAGTTGCATAATGTCTTTGAGCACTTACTTGTTTGACCGGGTAATCTTTGATACACATGCTTAGGTGGATCATTTATTGATTTGATTTACTCAACATGATATTTTGACTTGAGATCCTTGGAGGGTGTGCTTATTTGTCTTTGCAGGACCTAGCTGGTGGACAGTTTTGGAAGAACAAGCCTAGCTTGGGCTTCCATGGGGCTTGAAGCCCACAGGTTGGTTTCTAAGGGCCCACATGTTGGATGACAGAGACATACCTTTGGAGGCCTAGAAGACATCATGGATGACATGACCTAGCCCTTACATGCCAAACACTTTTCCTAGGAGAGGCAAAACGTCACCTTTGGATGCTTGATGACACCTAGAGGGCTAGGGTTTGGTGGTGAAGGTGTTGTTTGATGACATGTGGCACATTTGGAAGGAAGGAATCTTGAAGACCATCAAGTGAGGACTTGGATGAGTGACAAGTGGCCTTTGGAGGCCTAGTCGTGCATCTACTACCCCAACGACTTCTTCAAAGTGCCAAAACATCTCCTAAAGGGGCGACGTCACCTTATTCTAGGGTTTCTTTTGTGTAAAAGTGAATTTTAAGTGAATTGTTTAATATTATTTTGTTGCAAGGGGTAAGATAAAGGTTGTGGACCCCTTATCTTATGTTTTACCCTTGCTAATGTGGACAAACTATGTGATAGACATTTTGTATAAATAGAGATCATAAGATCTCATTTTAATTCACAACTCTCCCATTTGGAGAGGCCTTGGACTGAAATATTCGCTATCTTTGGGCTATTTGTCTCTTGTGCTCTTGTGTGTGGCTATCTTTCTTGGTTATTGGTTGGTGGAGGTATGCGCTAGCCTTGGAAGGATTTTCTCTTGCTATTGTGGTGGTTTATCTTAGCATCTTTTTCTTGAATTGGTAAGAAAATTTGCTTGTGCTATCATTTGTGTTTCAAGTGAAGGTTGATTGTTGCTAGAGCTAGGTGGGAAGTATAAGGGAATACACCCCCACCTTAGTTTCCATCGTAATTTTGCTTAAGTATTGTTGATTTAGGAAGGGTTTACTAAGAGAAGTATAAGTGCATACACCCTCTTAGTCTAAACCCTAGCTAGGGATACTTGCCTTGGGGAGTAAGAGAATTTACACCCCCAAGGAAGGTAGTACCTCTAGCTTATTCTTTTCTTGACTCCATTAACCCAACCATTAAAGGCCCTAGTCATCACTTGTTGCATTGGAGAAATAAATTGTTGCCTTGGTAAACGTGGAAAGTTAAGGTCTTGAAGTTCCCTCACTTGGATTTTGTTCTTTGTGTCTAGGCTCTCTTGCCTCATTGAGGTGTCCTCTTTCATCCACTAAAATTTCCTGCTGTTACAAAACTAACCTACAGCCATTAGGGCTGCAAAAATCTAACTCTCTAACCCTAGATAACTCCTAAACTAACCCGAGGAATTAGCCATATCTTTGCCCTAACAAACTACTAACTCTAGTGCACTTTTTGAGCTAGTTAGAGGTGATTTTCATTGGCTGATTTTTTGTTATAGGCTTGGTTTGCTACAACCATAAGGCTGATAAATATCTGTGCAGTAAGCTCTTTCTGACAGCCTTGCTTTTGTGCTAAAGTCTTACTCTATCATTTGTCGAGTTGAACTAGTCTTTATTAGCTTGTCTCTTGTTTATTCAATTGGAATTTTAGCACTTATTTTGCAGCTCTTATTTTATTTTATATGCTGATATATATCACTAATTATTGCTGCAAATTAGGGACAAGAAGCTTAACTTGCTTGTCTTCCTAACATATTATTTGCAAGTGTGGCTTTTCTTGTGTCTCGGGCAGGAACAAACACTTTTGCAGGTACCCATAGACTTGGCAACTTTAAACCACCCGAAGACGAGTCATTGAAGGCACTTTTCTCTTCCATCATTGACCTTTAGGGGGATACTTCTCTTCCTTCCCTTCCATCCATCTCAATCCCCCCAGGGTCACCGGGATTGCCTCCCTAGAGTGACCTAGTCACCCTTGAAGTGCGGGACCTATATCGAGGTGACATTGGGTATAGTGTCTCTAAGTTGTCGCCATTTTGGTGGTTGGGTCGAGATTTCCCAACCTACAACTTGTGCGATAACAGTGAGGAAGCTGAAGGGTCATTTAGAGAGACCAAGGGAGATTGAGCTCTGAGGTAGGGAGAGAGTAACAACAAGGGAAGGGTGAATTTCCCAAGAGAATGAGGAGACTGTACAACTAGTGGAGGGCACACATTTCAAGAGGGTGGTTGTCACGCATTCTCAGATTTGCAGCATTGTGTACAACAGGAGAAACGAGGTCGTACAACATTGATTTGAGTGTCATACAACAGGTTATAGACACAGAAATCGCGGCAAAGGCTTGGCACGATTTTTTGAGTGTCTAGCTGTCATATCAGTGCAAAAATGTGCAACAAGAGTGCACAGAAATCAAGGATGTTTGCTGTTAGTGAGATAGTACCTTGCAGGCCATTACATTGAAATATGTGTGCAGATTTTGAGGTCTGAGTTGCTGGTGTATTTGGCATGCAAACAGAAGAGGTCTGTTGGCACATTTCTATTGTTTAAATGCTGAGTATATGCTACAGTTTTGTTGTTGTTGTAAACTC
The DNA here is from genome assembly GCA_009831015.1 of Picea engelmannii. Classification (NCBI taxonomy): domain Eukaryota; kingdom Viridiplantae; phylum Streptophyta; class Pinopsida; order Pinales; family Pinaceae; genus Picea; species Picea engelmannii. The sequence goes on along the minus strand of ML784323.1, from coordinate 157,456 downwards.
TGTGTATTTCCCTATGAGTTCAATACAGAAATCTCCTTAAAGCTGTCATATCTTTTCCTGAGTATTCTTCAAGGGGCATAGCCCATAAATTTATGTGCCAAATGTGTGAATTTGTCTACTGTTCATGAATATTCCGCTGCTGGTTTTAGTATCAGATATGTGACATTAGTATTTCTGCTCACAGTTCTGTATTGGGTTTTTATGCTTTACTATTGAAGCTTAATAGGAGGTTGGAATTAGTGAATGTTATATTGAGTTTCTGAGTTAAGCTCAACATGGTATCAGAGCAGGAGCTCTGAGGTTCAGGCTTCAGCAGACAAGAGATTTGACACTTGATTTGCAGTGAGTGCAAAGGGGTTTTGCCTGGAAGAAGGAAGGGAAAAAAAATCTTGTCGTGAGGGTTTCCAGAAGAAGGTTTCTAGTAGGAGGCAACAAGTGAATATAGCAGCCAACAAGATCAAAGGATAGATCTTGGGCTAGGGTCTATTCTGCTGCAGAGAGGAACCAAATCTTGCTCTTACAGGAAAGAGTAAGGGTTAGAAGAAGTCTAGTGATTGGGCCACCTCACATAACAGGAAGCACATCTAGCCATATGACGGGAATGAGGTCAATGTTCCTTAGTGTGTTGGAGACAAACTCAAACATGCATGTGGATAGTGGGGTCGACACCACACATGCAGTGAAGGGGGTTGGCACTGTGGATTTCCAACTAGAGTCAGAAGGTTCTCTGAAGGCGACAGAGGTGTCTGGTAGGAGCAGAGGCTTCTAGTATAGAGGGAGCAACTATGACAACAGATGAGTTGGAGACGGATTTTGGCGGAGGTACCAAACGTTCCTCTCTCGCTTAGAGCGAGTGTTAGATTTGGTAGCTCGAAGGTACTTCTACATAGGCGGTGTCCAACATGCAGAAGTGATCGAGCACATTTAATCTCTAGTGACTTTATAATGTGTTTTTATAAAGTAACTTTATAAAGTGGTTTTATAAAGTTGAGCCTTTTATTTTTAATGTGTAAAAGTGACTTTATGAGGTTGTGGGTCACTTTAGTGACTTAAGTGACCTCAACGAATGATTAAGTCGTGACCGTTGATCTCAAGGAAAGTGAAGAGTCACTCAAGGGAGACCAAGGGTTAGAGGAGTTACACATTAAAATTGCATAAAGGAAGCACTTGAGGGAGAGAGGGCACACACTTTGAGGAGAGCTTGGTGAGGAAGCTGAAGGGTCATTCAGAGAGATCAAGGGAGATTGAGCTCTGAGGTAGGGAGAGAGTAACAAGGGAAGGGCGCATTTCCCAAGAGAATAAGGAGTCTGTACAGCTAGTGGAGGGTGCACATTTCAAGATTTGCAGCATTGTGTACAACAAGAGAAAAAGAGGCCGTACAACATTGATTTGAGTGTCGTACAACAGGTTATAGACACAAAAATCGAGGCAGAGGCTTGGCACAATTTTCTGAGTGTCTAGCTGTGTCATATCAGTGCAGAAATGTACAACAAGAGTGCACAGTAATCAAGGATGTTTGTTGTTAGTGAGACAGTACCTTGCAGGCCATTACATTGAAATCTGTGTGCAGATTTTGAGGTCTGAGTTGCTGGTGTATTTGGCATGCAAACAGAGGAGGTCTGTTGGCACATTTCTATTGTTTAAATGCTTAGTATATGCTGCAGTTTTTTGCTGTTGTAAACTCTCTGTATTTCCCTATGAGTTCAATAAAGAAATCTCCTTAAAGCTGTCATATCTCTTCCTGAGTATTCTTCAAGGGGCATAGCCCATAAATTTATGTGCCAAATGTGTGAATTTGTCTACTGTTCATGAATATTCGGCCGCTGGTTTTAGTATCAGATATATGACATTAGTATTTGCTCATTAAGCACAGTTCTGTATTGGGTTTTTATACTTTACTGTTGAAGCTTAATAGGAGGTTGAAATCAATGAATGTTATATTAAGTTTCTGAGCTAATTTCAACACCTTCTAAAGTGTGTGCGGGCAAAAGGAGACAAGGGAATCTCTAGATCTAGTGTGGTACCTTCTGATTCGCGATCGAACTATGCTTCAACTATTTGCTTTGCAACTACCTATAACTCTTGTACTAGTTGCCTCAATTGGATTTGAGTGACATAGTCAGAGTCGTGATTGGATGTGCAATCGTGGAACTGTTCATGCATAATGAAAGTAGGTTTGGAGTAGGGTTCAATGAGTGTAGGACAACTTGATCAACGTCCTCCCATCATCAATGATGTTCAACTCTAGATTTTAGAGGTGGGGAATAGGATGCAGATTGATGAGGGTGGTGACTATTGCGATTTACCATACACTTGATGATGTGGTATACAACATGATTTTGAGCAACATAACCAATGTTGTCGGTGGTGTATTCTAATGAAGTATATTGTGGTTGTTAACACATCTTATAAGCAGAAAAATACGTTGAAGCATAAACCCTAACATGAACATAAACCTAGTAGCATAGCAAATCTGCATGCTAAGTCAAAACAATAATCAAATAACTACATTAACTCAAGGATGTAGGAAACCCAATCAAATACTTAAGAGAAATATTGATGGTTGTAATGTAGTCGATAAAGATCTTATCATAGTCGAGTTATTTACAATATGCTGCAAAGCTCTCACTTGATTTCCTTTTCCTTTGCAATCATAGCCTATAAATACATGATCAACATCGCAATGGTGCACTATTTGGGTCCATAGGTTGGCCCCAAAATACATGCAAATACAAGTTATCATATACTAGTGCATAGAACACGTGTTCATACTAATAACATCAAAATTATTACATAAATTAAAGGCATGATGGGTTTTTAGTCCGAGTGCGTATCACGACTCAACAGAAATCCATGGTAGTATGATAGGAGTGTGGTGCCTGATGGAAGAATGAATGTCTACATCATCACCAAGGATGCGGGGAAATTCTAGTTGCTACTAATAAAGGATGAAGAGGATAAAGAAGTGTTGAATAGTGGAGGAAATGAAATATTATGTTGCATTGCCAAGGAAAATAACATAGCACAACGAGACAACAAAGTTTGATGAGAAGAAGATTCTTAATGAAGTGAAGTAGATATTGGAAAAGTATAGTGACATAGAACCATATAATTGTTAGAAGGTTTGCAACCAAGAAAGAAGATAATGCACAAAATTGACCTAATTCCAGGTGCAACATTGTTGAATCAAAGCAATGCACATGATGAGTGAAAAGTTGAATTGGTAGGAATGGGAGTTGTTGTCGAAAGGATTTGATCAAGGAGAGTATAAGCTCATGTGCAATTCCAAACTTGATAACACCCAAGAAGGATGGATCATGGTGAATATAGACTTTATAGCACAAAGAAAATCACAATCAATGCTTCATGAAGACAGATTTGAAGAGTGGATATCACTAGGTTGAGATTGGAGAGGGCAATGAGTGGACATTTGCATTCAAGCCCAAGTATGCTCTATTTGAGTGGTTGGTTATGCTGTTTTGACTAACCAATGTACCCAATACCTTCATGAGTCTAATGATGGAGGTATTGTGACCGTACATTTGCAAGTTTGTGGTTGTTTACTTGGACACCATTCTGATATTTAGGAGTAGAGAGGAGCATTTGCAACATTTGTGGTTGGTGTTTTAAGTGTTAAGAAAGGACCAATTATGCATTAGATTGAAGGAATTCAAATTCTTTGAGGTGCTAGTGTACCTTGGGTTTGTTGTGTCCAAGGATGGGTTGCATATGGATCAAGAGGAGGTGAAGGTGATTTTGGATTGGCCCATGCCACATAGTGTCAGAGGTGAGAAGTTTAAATGACATTGCTAATATCTATAGGAAGTTCATCAGATTCCAAAGGGTTCAACGGAGTATGTGTTCTAACGACAATGCATGAGAACGTGAGGATTTTAATGGAGGTTTTGAGCTGTTGTAGAAGAAACTTATATAGACACTTGGTTAGCATTATTAAATTTTAGCAAAGTATTCTAGGTTGATTGTGATGAAAAAGCATTGACTACTGGTGCATGTTGAGTTAGGAAGGAAGGAAGGGTGATGGAATTTTTCAACAAAATTTTTAATGAAGCATTGAGAAAGTCTACTACTTATGATTTGCAATATTATGCAGTTGTGTTGGCACTGATGCATTGGACATTACTTCTTGTTCATGGAGTTCATTTAGTGTTGCAAATATCTTTGATTTCTCCTGATATTTTAAGTATTTCAGGTTGCTGATTTTTTTGATTTTCAGGTCCAAGATTATGTTTGCTAATATGTTTTGATTTTTTAATATTTTCCTTGATATTTTTGATAAGTATTTTTTTCAAACACTCAACAATATATTCCCTAAAAAAATATGCAACATTAAGTTCATTTTGTACATGGAGCATCAAGTGCAAGAGTTCATTAACACTCGAACAATTTTGAATCAACATGTGAGGTGGGTGGAATTTTTGTAGAGATGCACCTTTGTCATGAAGCATAAGTCTGGAAAGGAGAACAAAGACACAATGTGTTATGTAGAAGAGCATTGTTGTCGGCAATGATGAAGAATGAAACACTTAGATTTGAATAGATCAAGGATCTATATGAGCACAAGAAGGAATTTGCATAGGTCATGGAGATGTGTAGAAAATAGACAATGTAAGACAAGGCAATGTAACTAGATTATTTCATCCAAGATGTCTACTTATTCAAGGGGAAGTAACTATCATTTCATTCAAGATGTCTACTTATTCAATGGGAAGTAACTATGTATCCCTTAAGGTTCAATGCAGGAAAATTTGATTAAAGAATTGTATAGCGACGCCTTAGGAGGACATTTTGGGCATGACAAGATGTGGGCTTTTTTGGAGTACTGGTATTACTGGTCGAGTATTCGGGAGTTTGACAAATTTGCAACGGGGTAAAGGATTTGTCAAATGGTGAAATGAATGAGTGTGGACACAATATTATATACATCATTTTTGATTCCAAAGATGCCATGGAAAGATATTGCATTATATTTTATTCTTGGACTGTTGAGAACACAATGCAAATTTGATGTAGTGTTTGTTGTCATTCATAGGTTTTTAAATAGGGCATTCCTTGCCTTGTAAGAAGATCAATGATGCAAGCTATTGTCTGAAACTTTTCTTCAAGATGATAGTGTGATTTCATGGATTTCTAAAGGCGATCACATCACACAATTACCTTGAGAACACAATGCAAATTTGATGTAATGTTTGTTGTCATTCATAGTTTTTTAAATAGGGCATTCCTTGCCTTGTAAGAAGATCAATGATGCAAACTATTGTCCAAAACTTTTCTTCAAGGTGATAGTGTGATTTCATGGATTGCTAAAGGCGATCACATCAGATTGAGACATGAGATTCTTAAATCATTTTAGAGGACACAATGGAAGAAAATGCAGGCGAAGCTGCAATATAGTTTCAACATATCACCCTCATTTGGATGGGCAAATAGAGGTTCATTCCAAATTTCGAGTACTGGAGAGATTTCTTAGAAATAGGCAAAGGTACTTTTCCAATTGCTTCTACTCTCTCTAGGTCTAACTTGACCTCATCTTTTGAAATAATATGGCCCAAGAGTTTCCCTTCTGTTACCCCAAAAACTGACTTAACAGGATTCAAAGAAATTCCAAACTGTTGACACCTTTCAAAAACTTGTTTTAGATGACCAATATGACTCTTCCCATCCTTAGAAAACACTGTCAAATCATCCTTATATATTTCAATAATTTTTCCAATTAACCCCCTAAAGGCATAATCCATAGCCCTTTGAAAAGTAGCTCCAACATTAGATAAACCAAAAGGCATTCTTAAATATTCAAAGGTACCCCATGGAGTAGTGAAAGTAGTCTTATGCCTATCTTCTTCCTTGACTCTGATCTGATTATTTCCTGAAAACCCATCAAGCATTGAAATCATTCCTGATCCAGTTACCCTTTGTAGCGATGTTTCCATATTGGGAAGATGATAGTTGTCCTTTGTGCATGCAATATTTAAGTTTTTGAAATCTATACATAGCTTGATTTTACCATTCTTCTTTCTAGCAACAACCAAGCTTGAACACCATGAAGAATGTCTAGTTTGGGCTATAATTCCTGCTGTTAACATTTTCTGTAACTTTTGTTGAACCAAAGGAGCTAACTTGGGGTTAATCTATCTTAGGGCTTAGTATCCTCCTTCAAAGGAATAATATGTTGAATCACGTCCTCCGTATAAACTTTGAGTTCATCATAAGTGAAAGCCAAAACATCCCTATATTCTTTTAACAACTTGATAATTTCTTTTCTTTCTTCTATAGGAGTGGTTTTGCCTACTTTCACCATTCTAGGCTCTATCATTTCTTTTGTTCACCTCAAAGTGATCACATGGTTTTGTACTTGATTCTTCCTTATGCTTGTGACCATCTTGTCTATCAAACAATCTTTCTTGTGCAATAAGGTGCCTAGGAACTGGATTAACCTTATTGCCATTTTCTGTGTAATTACAACCCTCCCCTTTCTCATTGACATGAAATTCAGAAAATTCTTGTATTTGAGTCAAGAATCTAATACCCTGTTTATCATCATAAAATTTTTGCCAATGATCCATATTATCTGGAACTGAGGGCCTAAAAATAACTTCCACTGAAATATTCTCTTTAATCAAATCATGGGAAAGTTGAAGAGTGGAAGCAGCTTCAGCTAGCTCAACTGCCTTAGAATTCTGTTCTCTAGGAATTGCAATAAGATTAAAAGCATCAAGATCTTCAATGGAGTCCCATATTGCATTCCTGTAACTTTTAAACCTTTCAGACTTGCAAGCAAACTTATTCTTAAGTTGTTGTATGACTAAATATGAGTCCCCCTTAATGTTCAAACATTTGACACCCATGTCTTTGCAAATATCTAAACCAAGCAACAAAGCCCATATTCAACCACATTATTTGTAGCATCAAACTCCAATCTATAAGCAAACTTAAATTCTTGACTAGATGGAGATTGAATGACTATTCCAACACCTTTTCCAGCTCTAGAAAAAGCACCATCAAAATGCATATACCAAATCTCATCAACTCTTTCCTCTTTAATTTCTTCTTCTATAGGTGCTAAAGAGTTATATAAGATAGCATAATTACCAAGATCATCCTCTCTATACTTAAGCTCATTCTTAGGATTTCTTGGATCTTCAACATGATACCTCCTTTCCAATTCTCTATTTAGCTTAAAAGTAGTTCCATCTGGAGTAGGGATGGTAGCATAAGTTAGGTCCATTTGTAAATTCTCTGTTTATCATCATAAATTTTTTGCCATTGATCCACATTATCTGGAACTGAAGGCCTAAAAATAACTTCCACTGAAATATTCTCTTTAATCAAATCATGGGAAAGTTGAAGAGTGGAAGCAACTACAACTAGCTCATCTTCCTTAGAATTCTGTTCTCTAGGAATTGCAATAAGATTCAAAGCATCAAGATCTTCAATTTTAGTCCCATATTGCATTCCTATATCTTTTCAACCTTTCAAACTTGCAAGCAAACTTATTCTTAAGTTGTTGTATGACTAAATCTGAGTCCCCCTTAATGTTCAAACATTTGACACCATGTCTATGCAAATCTCTAAACCAAGCAACAAAGCGTCATATTCAACCACATTATTTGTAGCATCAAACTGCAATCTATATGCAAACTTAATTCTTTACCAGATGGAGATTGAATGACTATTCCAACACCTTTTCCAGCTCTAGAAAAAGCACCATCAAAATGCATATACCAAATCTCATCAACTCTTTCCTCTTTAATTTCTTCTTCTATAGGTGCTAAAGAGTTAGATAAGATAACATAATTACCAAGATCATCCTCTCTATACTTAAGCTCATTCTTAGGATTTCTTGGGTCTTCAACATGATACCTCCTTTCCAATTCTCTATTTAGCTTAAAAGTAGTTCCATCTAGAGTAGGGATGGTAGCATAAGTTAGGTCCACTAAAATCTTCTAGGTATGTCCTCACTAGAGATGGGTTAGGATGGAGAAATCTTGATGGAATTATCCTTAGATGTGTGGATGGAGTTGAATCTAAGAAACTAGTGGATGAATTCCATGCTGGGTTTTGTGGTGGTCACTTTGCAGCTAAAACAACAATCCACAAAATCCTTAGAGCATGATAATATTGGCCCACAATCTTTTCAGATGTGCATCAGTTTGTGAGAAAATGTGAGCCTTGTCAGCTTTTCACAGGAAAACAAAAGTTAGCCACCCTCCCCTTACAACCAGTAGTGGTTGTAACACCTTTTTCAGCAGTGGGGTTTGGACTTCATAGGAAAGTTCAAAGATAATTCAAGTAATGGTTATTCATGGATTATAACAACTACAAATTACTTCACCAAATGGGTTGAAGCCATTCCCACTAAGTCAACAACTGAAAAGGTTGTCATGGATTTCCTTGAAGATAGGATTATAACTATATTTGGGGTGCCTTCAAAGATAGTGACAGATAATGCTAAAGCTTTTTGTTCAGCAGAAATGTCTTCATTATGTTTTAAATACGGCATTATCTTATCACATGCATCATATTACTATCCCCAAGGAAATGGTCAAGCTGAGTCAAGTAATAAAAACTTAATGACCATAGTTAAGAAGATTGTTGGAGAAACCAAAAGGTCTTGGGATAGTAAGATCAAACATGCATTGTGGGTTGACAAAATTACTAAGAAAGCAACAACAGGGAAAAGTCATTTTGAGTTGGTTTATGGTTTGGAGGCTAGGTTGCCAGTGTACCTTAGACTTCCAACTTATGGTTTGGTACAATATTTTTCTACAAAACATGATGCAGTTCAGAACATGGTCAATCAGATTATAGAGTTAGATGAAAGCAAAAGAAAGGCTTATGATCATAATTGCAGAAATCAGATTAAGGTTAAGAAGGCTTTCGATAAGTTAGCAAGGCAAAGGGATTTCATAGTTGGTGATACAGTTTTATTATGGGATAAAGACAGAGAGAAACCAGACAAACATGACAAGTTTGACAGTTTGTGGTTGGGTCCATATGTGATCCGGGCAATAGCAGGTCCAAACTCTTTCCACCTCAGCCATTTGGATGGTGCGCCCATTAACATTCCAAGGAATGGGCAACAACTCAATCAGATGATGGGCAACATGGTGTCCAAAGGGACAACCTTTGTAACGTATCTCTAACCCTTCTCCTTTCCTTCAATTTTGTATTATTTCATTTCATTATGTAATTATGTTACTTAGGTTATTCATTGTATCATAGTTTCATTTTTGTAATTGTTGTACAATAGTAATTTCATTTATGTGATTATTGTTTATAACATTTCATTTATTTATTTATTTTATACATGTATTTATGCTGGGTATTGGTGAGCACTTTGTTTTGTAGATTTTGAAGTTCTCGACTTCCGAAGGAAAGATCGAACACGTCCTCATGTGGAGCCAGATGTTGACCACCTATTTCAACTAGGGGGTCAACTCCATGTGCCATGAAGTTGTGTACCTGATTGTGCAACCAAGTTGAAGACTTTTTGGTTCTACAAGGCAATTTTTTCCCCCAACACTTATTTTTGTAATTGGAATTTCCGCTCCCCTGCGTGGGATAATAATGTAATGGGTTAGTATGGATCATATTTGAGGTTAGTTGCCTAGGACTTTATCATTAGGAAAGTCCTTTCATCGAGTGCTTTTTTCCTCAGGTAATTGATCTGGCCTAACTAACCATTTTAATTACCCTCAAGTTTTTCACTCACAATAATCCTCCAAAGTGGTGAAAGACGTTCTAATGATCGAGGCCAATGGGTGACTAGGGTCTAGGAATATTGTAAATGACCATGTGTTGGCCCTTGACCAAGTTTTGGGATAACCTTGGTCATTTTGACCTATTTTGGGACTTTGACAGCTAGTCGAAGAAGGAGCGCCAAGCGAAGTAGATATCACAGGATCTTGACCCACTTAGAGTCCATTTTGGGTTTTTGGGAATATATAATGGGAAAGGGATGTCGGCCCGTGGGTTTACCCACGCTTAGGCCCACTTTTGTAATGTATAAATAGTTACTTAGGAAATGTAAGGATGGCCGATGGCTTAGTGCTGGTAGTTAGATTTGTGTGATCGGATGTGGATTGTAGATGCTCTGTGCATGATTGTAAGACGCTTACAGAGCTAAGTGCAAGTTGTTGTAAGAGGTTGTAGAAGGCTTTGTGCTGAAGTGTAAGGAAGAAGGATCTAGCGAGCTGTGCAGATCTTCTGTCCTGTGCGAAGTAAGGGTTTTGAGTGGCTTTGTGCTGTAACCGATTGAAGAGACTAAAAAAGAAGAAGAGTTGGTGGATGTAGCCCCAGGGAGGGGGTGAACTATGTAAATCTGTGTATTATGCTTTGTGCTTTGACTTGATGTGTTTATCTCTTTCTTTGTTAAGTGCTTTGATATATTTAGATAGATCTACTTATGATTTGTGCTTCTTAGATGTGTATGAATGTTAGATCTGATATGTATGAAGATGCTTAGTGCCGATCTACTGGATCTGATCTATTTTATTGTTGTTATCTTAGATCTAAGTGAATGCTGTGATGCTCTGTGCTATCTGCGAAGTATAATAAGGGTTGAATATTGATGAATGATCAATGTTAAGTGCGCTGTAAGTGATATAATCATAGATATGTGTCCCAACTAAGGTTGCAGACGCCTGAGTCTTGCAACCACCCCTGCCTTTATCTTGGGTGAGACTTCATCTGTTTCGCAGGTGTTGCCGAAAGGGCCAGCAGTTAGGGCTTTGTTGGTGCGCTATTGTAGTGTTGAACCCCGGGTCTGCCCCTGTGCCAACAAATGGTTCCGTTGCCGGGACCTGAAACTGTGATTGCTGGGAACTAGAGAAGAAGAAGCTTTGTGCAAAGAAAGCTCTCTGCGTAGATCTGTTGCCCTAGTGCACAATGTTCTACTTGACTTGTGAAGCTTTGTGCCAAGAAGAGGGGGGGGGGTAACTCTCCTTGGAGGGCGCACCACTTGGGGGAGAGGAAAGGAATGGAGGGAAAAAAGAGTTGTGAGGTGTTGGGATTAAGCAAAAAAGGTAGTGGGAGGCTAGGAAAAGCGTGCCAAGGGATAGCATAAGTCTCCCATTGATTTTTTAATCATTTTTTAACTTTTTGGAGACTCTCTAAAAGGGAGGCACACCACTCTAGGCAAAGTGACGTTTTTTCTTAATGGCTAGGTGAGGGGCTGATGTGAGGGTTGGAAAAGGTTAGGAAAGGTTAGGAAAAATCTCTCTCACCTTTATCCATCTTTATATCATCCTTTTAACTCATTTTTAAAAATTACATTTTTGCCATGTTTGGACTTTAGCAATTAAAATTGCTGTTATTGACTGACTGACACTCCGGGTGGACAAACCCATAGAAAAAGTTGTCCGACTGAGTTGAAACTTGGTCTATGGATGTAGGGGGTGCTATTCCATTTCTTTTGAGCACAAATACCCCTATCAAAATTCCAAGGACCTAGTTTTTACAATTTTTGCTCAAAAATAATTAATTAATTAAATAATTAAACCTCCAAACTTAGGGAAATTTCATTAAAAATTAATTAATTAAAAAAACTATACTAGACTTGACGAAATTCTGCGAAACTTTCTAAGATGTCTTGCATGGTCATTTACAATGATTCCCTACAATAGTTACCAAAAGATAAGCCAACTAGAACGCCGTTCATCACTTTGGAGGAATTATTGCAAGTGTGAGGGAAAAACTCAAGGGAAATCAATAAGGCTGAAAAGCCCAATTGATAACCTAAGGATAAAAAATCCTCCGTGAAAGGAACTCTCCCAGTGAACCGATCCTAAGGTAACTGACTTAGACATGACTCATGCAGACCTATTACATTATTAACCCACGCAGGGGTGCGGAAATTCCAGGGGGGCCAAACATGCCCTGTAGAACCAAATTTCTTCAACAAATGAGCATCTGATGATGCATCTCTTCATGGCACATGGAGTTGACCACCTGTGTTGGAGAGGCGGTCAACACACCCGTAGACCAAGTTTAAGATCAATTGGACAAGTTTTGCTAGGTCATTGTCCATGAGGAGTCTTAGTTAGTCTTGAGTCAACAATTTAATTGCTTAATTTGGCCAAGTCAAAAATGCCAAAAATTGTAATATTAACAAAAAGGTTAGAGAAAGAGTAGGAGATGATGCCTAACCCTTTTCCTAAGTTAGAGAAACACTTTTTTGATTTAAATCAACCCCCCACACCTAGCCACCACATCACTCCACTCATCCCCCTAGGGAAGTTGTGCCCCCCTTGGTGAGAAAACCACCCATAGTAAAAAAATTAAATAAGAAAACACCCTAGCTACCTAAGTGCGCCCTCCTAGTGATCTATCATGGTGTTTGACTAAATCTAAAGGTGTTCCTCCTCACCCTCACAAACCCTAGACTACCAAAACCCTAAAAGTGCGCCCTCCTTGAGATCATGAGCTCTTTTGGGTGAGTGACACTTGGAACTCATCCAAGAGGGGTCACTCTTGCCTCCCAGGCATAAAAAAATGCTTACCCCTCCCTTATTTCACATCTATTCTCAGAGCAAACTTATGCTGCCCAAATCTCTCCCACTCCTCTCTCTTTCTTCCTCATTTCTTCTTGTAATTCTTTGCTGCAAATATTTGCATGCACACTTTTGGAATAAAGAAAAGCTTTGGAGGGAATTTCGTAGTGCATTGAGAGTCACTTCTTGATGCTCCTCATGGTCTTTGTTTGAGGTGATATTGCTGCCATAGTTTCTTGTGGGTTTTTCTTGCTTTCAAATCTAATTTAGGAGATCCCAAGCAAAGTATTTTCCTTGGGTAAGTTTATGGTAGTATTGTTGTAGACTTAGTGAGTTATTTGTATGGTATTGGAAAGTATTTTGCAATTTCCATTTCATGTACTCACCTTCTTGTTGTTTTGTAGCAAAATCTCACTTATTTGCAGGTCACTAAGGGTTTGGAGAAGCAAATTTTAGATTTGGGAATTTGCTTGTTCAACCAAGGGATTCCTCCATTTATTTTCTGTTCTAGTTTCTATCATTCTTTTGGGATTTGTGGCTATTATTTTGTTCTGAAATAGTCATAAGTTACATATTTCATATTCATATTTTTATGGTAAAATTTTTTGTTTTCACCAACATAATTTTTTTGAGTTGTTTTGTACATTTTACTGCATTTCCAACAAGCTTTTGCTTGCTGATTTTTGTAGATTCTCGCTAGGACAAGGGGAGGTGCTGCCCATTTGGGGCCACAAAACACTCGAGAAGAGCCTCCAACTTGGGGTAACAAAACCCCTTACTTCTCTCATCTATTTTCTTGATTGTAAGCAACCCAAGAGAGTCTCTTGGGCTTGCATTCTCATTAAGTTCTAATTTTTTGTTTTGTAACAATTTGTGCCTACACCTTGCAAATTGGTTTGGCTTAGCCACCTATGCAATATAGTAATGCTAGGTAATTAGTTTTCCTTTTATTGCATCTAATTCTTTTGCCCCACTTGTTCTTAAGACAAGGTTGTGTGGCTAGGTTTACTTGTCTTTCATTTCAAGTCGAGCTCTTTTATTTTCACCCACTTTGGCACAAAATCGGTAGGCTAGTCCTCCTCCTTGTGCCTTAGTTGAGGTTGCCCATTTTCATTTCAAGTATTGTTGCCCCACTTGTCCTTAGGGCAAGGTTGTGTGGCTAGGATTGTCATTTCCTTTCCAAGTTATTTTTATTGCATTTCTTTCATTCTTTTGCCTACACCTAGCAAAGAGGCTTGGCTTTGCCACCCATGCTATATCGTAAGGCTTGTCTATAAATTAGCTAGTAATTCTCTATCTTGTCTACAAGTGTTTAATCTTTAGTTCTCATTCTTTACTTGCTTATCTTGCAAAGTCATTACATTTTTGTCTCTTGCTTAAGTGGTGCAACTATCTAATTGGCTAACTTATCTTGTATCTTAAGCACAAATCTTTTACTTTGCAACTTAATTCCAAGTTATTCTTTTGGGCAATCTAGACTAGGGGAAATCAATTTATCTAGTCTAATTAGGCACCCTTTACTAGTACAACTTTCGCCACCAAAAAGGAGGCTTGTGGAGGCTACAGGGGGTGCTAAGTCAGGGATGGCTTCACGACACTAGGTGTCCCCCCTGCTTGAGCGCCTAAGTTTTTCGGGTTGACCTGTGGAGCTAGGGTAGGGCCTTGTTTTCCCTACTTCTTGAGCTCCCAACAATCATTTTGGCCAAGCAGTAAGAGTCTAGGGGTAGTCACATAGCTTAGGTTGGTTTCACACTAGTTTAGCCCCCCTAATCAAAGAGAGACTCTTGAAACTTTCTAAAATTTATCTAATACAGTACACAACACTTGCACTTTATTTTCAGTATCTTTTAAGTTGTGTAGACCTTGTTGTTCAAGGCTCTCATTTACATGCTTATGGTCTTTCACTAGCATTTCATTTCCAAGCTTTTCAAATTTCAAGTTGAGCTTTTGCTTTCAATTTCATTGTGGTTGAAGTTGTTTCTCTGTTCAAGGGCAGGCTGCCATCAAGTTGCACACCATCTCTTTGGGGCACTTGGCGAGTGGTTTCCCCCTTTGCTTCATAAGTTGCGCACTTTCTCTTGTTGACTCTCTATGATCTCTAGAAGTTGCGCACGTGCTCTTTTTCAACATTTTCAAGTTATATGTTTAATGGTTAGTTAGTTGTTGAGTTCATTGGCTTTAGTTCTCTCTTGTTGTACATCTTTCCAACTCATTCCTTTTTGTTCATAATTGTAATTTGCTTTCACATTGTATATTTGTCATTGTTTTGATTCATCTTGTACTTAGTGTAAAGCTATTCTTTGTAATTAGATCTTTTAATTCTTGTAATCTTTGTATAGATTTAGTTGGCCCCTTGCCCAACATTTAGGCACTAGTCTTAGTTGACCTTAGGGAAAGGTTTGATTGTCATTTGAAATTGTGCATTGCATTGTTGCTTGCCATATAGGTTAGATTTCCCCCTAACTTAACTAAACTAAAATCAATTCCTAGAATTCACTTAATAATTCACATAGTAACTAGGGTCTACCCCCCTTGGCTTCCCTAGGAGTAAGCTTAGATGGAAGAAGTCCAAATCGAGGTGACAAGTGGGTTTGGACTTGGGCATTGTGCCTCCAAGGACACACCAAGTGGATTGAGACTTTTCCACATTTGTCGGTGTATATAAGGACGACAACGGGGTACAAAACGGCCTGGAAATGTCGCCAATTGTACCATATGATGTGTCTTTATTTGGAAACGTTGTATGGTACGACCGATGACGTTTTCGAGCTCTTTCGACACAAATCTGAGTTGTTTCTCCTTTTTTTTGTTGTGTCGGCCCATCCAAGTGACCAAGAAGGGAGTGGGACCCTTGGGTGGAAAAAAAACACTTAATTAACCACTAATAAACATATCTAATCACTCCACATACTTAATTATTAATTGATTTTTACATTTATTTGAAAAGAGAAAATTTAGAATTCTCTAGAAACCCTAACAACCTCTTTTTTACTATAAAAAAGCACTTCAGTCACTCTTTCCTCACACTTTCTTCCGCAAGAAGAGCTTTCTACAACAACAAGAAGTATTTTACTTGTGTTTTGGAGCATCGGGAGCAAGCTTTGGTGCATTTCCAACAAGAGGATGATTATGGGTAGCAAGAAGAAGGGGTGTGGGCAGTAGATTTATTTGCTTTTTTTGCAGCATTCATGGCTTCTCATAGTGTCTCTTTCAGTTCCAGCTACACCAGAACACATCTGTAGAGAGGGAGGGCTGGTACCAACAAAACAACAATTGACACATATTTTCTGAGAGGCAATGATTTATTTGATTCTATCAATTGACACATATTCCGGGAGAGCAAGTGAAACTTATTAGTATTACGGGATAGGCGTTCCAACTGATTCATCATTACCCTTCTCACGTAGGTGGTGGTGGATCTACTGATGGTGCTTCAATTGCTTCATATACAACTTACTCATCTGCTATTGGATCTTGCTCTCGAAAGGCGGAATCTGGGTCTTTCCTCATCTATCTCCCTTGAGAACTGCTCCATGACTGCTCCATCCACATAGCACTTGATCAAGGTCTTCCCACACCTCTCTCCCTAAATAACCACGACTCACTTTCGGGGGGAAAAACCTCCTAGAGTCAGCAACCAACTAGATAGATGCATGGACCCCTTATCTATCTATAGATAGAGAGATAGTAGCGAGGGGTAGGTATCGGTCCGATAGGGATAACCTTAATTCTTAATCAAAAGGTCCTTCAAGGCCCTCCCACGGCTAATGGGTACCTACTTGAAGGGTTCACAATGCCATTTGAAAGGGTCATCAACGGGGTAATCCAGGTTATAGTTTATATTGCTTGGGATGAGTGGAGACAAGAAGAGTCAGAGAGGGGAGGTATGGTGCGGAGGGTATTGATTGATAAGGATTGGTGGAGCAAGATAGAGTTCTTGCTCAAGTTCAGATTACTTGCATTTGAGCTTCTTTGAGATGCACACACAAACAAACCTTTCTTGGGACAAATTTATGATGGCATGGATAACATGGTTGAGAAAATTGTGGAAATTATTACGCATGAGGTTCCCACTCTTCTTTTTGTTGATTTTGATTTTGCAGAACATGCGAGATCCATCATTGTTACGAGGTGGAATGGCTCTAACACTCCATTGCACACTTTGGCACATGCTTTAAATCCAAGATTTTATGATGAAGATTTTATTGCTCAAAGCAATGGGAAGAGGAAGGCCTCGCACTCGGAAGAGGAAGGCCCCACATAAGGACAAGGAGGTGACCAATGGAGTCAAGAAACCCTTTTAGAAATTGTTTCTAGCTTCTTTACAAACTGAAGTGAAGGAGGAATTTGCTTGTTTTGTTGCTGGATTAGAGGATTTTGTAGACATATCATCTTTGGATGAGAGGAGGAGCATGAACCTGGTAAAATGGTGGACATTTCATTATTGATGATTACAGCTTCGTGAGACATCCTCCAAGACACAGACCGAGTGAGTCGGCCTGTGAGAGAGCCCATGAGATGGGTGTGTTGTTCCTCTCTAGACTGAGATGAGACAATGTGTGCCCCTGTGTGGGGTGAGGATGCCCACGAGTTGGGTGTGTCATTTCCCCTGTGAGGGGTGAAGGTGCCCATGTGATGGGTGTGCGTCATACTCTGCACTGAGTTGTTATGACGTGTGGTCTCCTGCCTTGTGGACTTAGTTGAGTCAGGCTTGAGATGGTACTCTAGATGATTCTCTTGTGGATTCAGTGAGATAGAGATCTGTTGAGTAGGGCGTCCCTGTGGTTGAGCACATGTGGACGTGCCCCTAGTGGTTGAGCACTAGTGGATGTGTGAGATCCCTTGCTATATTGTTTAAGAGTAAGATTTAC
>ML784323.1:61060-73457 GCA_009831015.1 Picea engelmannii | reverse complement strand
AACCTCTTATGGCAAAGAAAATGTTTTGAATGAAATTAATGGTTGATATCATCTATTTTTTCTTGCACATTTGTTGTTGTTCAAAGACATACACTAATGCTTACTTTGGCTATGCAGTAAAATTTACCACACTAACAACCAATCAAACCTTCACAACCCACCACTAGAGAATTCATAGGATAACTGAACTCGTGGCCTGTAGGTTGAGGGAAAAGAGGGCCTAAAACACCAATTACATTCATAAGAAATATGAGAAACCCTGTTCTATTGCCTACAAAGATAAGGAAAGATATGATCATGCATGCCAATAAATGGGTTATCATCTTGTTTAGAAATATCGTGTCCTCTTGGGTGTTGCACTGCTCTTTCAATTGAATAGTTTAGCCAATACATTTAGGTACATAGTTGTCAATTGGATCTAGCCCTAGTGGTTGTGTGATGGAGTGTTATCCTCCCCACTCATATTTTGTTTCTGTAAGTGACATGACAAAGCTTTGAGCTTTTATAGAATCCACATTACCTAGGGTACCATCCTCAAAATGAAGGGAAGTGCCTAGTGGGTTTCCTTGGGAAATGAATTATGCATAAAAAGGTGCGCAGTTGAAAAGAGAAGGAAAAATGGAGCAAAGAGAACTCATGGATGGTGCATGTTGACAATGGTGCTTAAGGGTCTCCATCTAAGGTCAAAATATCTTGTTAATACCCATTGCTTTTATGAGCATCTATTTTTGTGTTCCTTAGAATCTTTGTGTGTGTTGGGAAGAAAATAAAAAAATAAAAAACAATCATATATTCTAGGTCAAGTGTTATGTGTGCATATGTAATATTTATTTTTTTTTCAATTTTTTTTTGGATTGAACACCAACGTTATGCAATCTTGCAAATTTTGAAAAAGAGAAATAAAATTTGTACTCCCATGGACGTAAAGGAAATTATGCAATTTATTGTTATAAGTTGCCTATATATATATTTTAATTTTGTTATAGTAGTGCTACACCAACAATAACCATATCTTACAACCAATGTTCTACCCACCTTGTAGTTGATGTTATACTATCACTTTTTAACCCAACTTTATGAAAGCATGTTTGTAGGAGTCACCTCATGTAACGCCATTTTATTCCATTAAATGAATGATTATGTTGATGATTGTATAGTTGAGATGCTAAGAGGAAGAAAATGAATTTTGATGTTAATTACAAGTAACCCTTGTTGGCGCACAATGGGCAGACTTGAGGTTAATCATCAAAATACCAACAAAACCCTTAGAGACAGACCCTTTTGACATCACTTGCAGAGCAAGTGAAGTCTCACCTGAGGCATCTAGAGGGGCTGCATGAACCAAGGTTTTGCAATGATGAGGGGAAGCGAGGCATTCACCATGTCTTTACTAAGAATCTACTCATGTGTGCGCTTTCCATTACTTAATAGTTACTCAACATTCAACATATCTTGTGTGCGACATTCCCTTACTTGATATTCATTCAATTACCAATTACTTTATTGCATGACATTATAACAACATATATACATAACACATACAACATACTTAAGAAATTATCACCATGTCATAATAACAATAAACATCATAACATGCAACCACAACACATCACAATACACATGTTTAACATGGTTCACCCAACTTGGGCTACGTCAACAACGATTGACTTATTTTATTATTCATTGACAATCTTCTTACAATTGCGCAACAAAATATGCAACAATAAAATTACCCAAACCTGCCTAACCATTATGCTGCAGTGAAAACCTTACTCAGTCATTCCTCAAAACTTCTTCCAACACTCGAATCAACTTACCCCACAAAAATTAATAACTTCTCATATCTCCAACAACCGTAACCCCTCTACCCAAAAACCCTTTACATATTTATACATCAAAAATAGGGTTAAGCCCATTACAAAGTGGAAAAAAAGTCCCAAAACTCTAACTACTTTCCGCCCTTTTTACGCTACTCCATCACACTTCCTTTTGTTGCATTCTTTGACTCCTTAAAGTCCGCTCTCATTGCACGCTCTGGTCCATCTTCTAACTGCCTTTTCTTCTTTGACTTATTCTTGTGCAGATCCCAAAACTTAACCAAAATGGCTATCCAACAGGCCCCCAACACTCACTTATGGCTCGTCTAGAGCCACTCATGCCTTCTTCTAGTGTGCCATGAATTTCTCGAAGGTCTCCTTCGTTGTCACAACCTGCTCCTTTACCTAGATTTCCTTCTACAAAATTTGGCCAACTGTATCAACAATGGCCCAAGCCTGCATCTTCTCGACACTTTCATCAACAACCTGTTTGATTATCCATTGAGTTTCTGCTAAGGCCGCTGTTACTCTGTATGCTTCGTCCTGAAGTATTTATTTCTATTGTGCATGAGCCTGCTGCTCCACCCTTAGCTGATTCATTTTTGAATATAAATTTCTATTTTCATTCATTTTTGTTACCACCTCAGCTGGTGGTAACGTTCTCATCGCTATTTTAAGATTTTGTGCCTTTTCCTATGTAGCCTGGATCTTCTGGTTGATTTCTTGTTGCTCCTTGTCTTCACTTAGTTGGGTCTAGACACCCATGGTTTCTGTATACGGTTGAGCACATTCAAATTCTATATTCTTGATGTATTCCACCACTGTTTTAATTGTCTTCTCCATCTTCTCCCATTCTTTAGGTGGAGTTCTTAATGTCATGCACACTTCTAGGTCTACTATTCATGTGCGGAATCCATGAATGGTTTCACTTATCTTCGTGACTTTTTCCTCTACTGGGGCCTCCATTTTTTTCTGCACTTCTGAGAGTTCTTGGTATACTTTTTCGAATTCCTGATTCATTCTTTCCACCTCTATGAGACCTCATTTCACTCTGGTTTAACCTTGTTGTACTCCATCTCCAATGTGACATTTTCTTTGGTAACCTTCACCAACTTGTTGGAGGTCTTCTCTGCGCGCGAGTTCATTTCTTGTGTTGCGCTCATCTATAATTCCTGCAATAATTCTATTAGAAGTTGTGATAGCACTAAGTCAATGTGACCCAGTGCCATTTCTTGTTCTTGCATCTCTGTCATGGGGAACTCCACTACCCTTGTCACTTAATCAATCTTTGTTCTCCTGCGACTGCTAATGACTGAGAGAATGTTGTCCCTATCTCCCCAGTCTTTGTGGTACTTGTTGTCAGTTCCTCTTATGTTTGTCTCCCTAATGCAAGGTTTGTTTCTTCTAGTAGTTGGTGCAACTCAACCATCTTCTCCTGCATGTCTCTGTTCATCTCTTCCCACTATTGTGTTGTATGCTGAAACACGTCATATGTTACTTCTTTCACTTGATCGCCTATCTTCTCATAATATTCCTCTGTCAAAGCTTGGATATGCACTTCTTTGATGAATTTGCACTTTGGCCTTTGTATTCTAGGTCTCCCTGTCTCTGGTTCTTTCCTCTTTCTATTGTTGCGTGGCGCTATCTGCTAAGTTGTTTCCTTTGTTCTGTTCATCTCCTCCTTCTTCCTCCTCATCGATCTCGTGTACCTTTGGGTTTTACTTTGCTGATGGTCTTGCTTATACAGGTGGAATATTCCACTCATCATCCCAACCGACCATAATATGACACATCTCTTCTTTAATCAATATGTATTGTGTTGGCAACCATTGCTAATCTGGGTCCTTCTTTTCTTGTACATACATGTGGTGACACCCTGCCTTAAAATGCTCCACTGCCTTATATGCCTCAACCACCTGTGGTGGTATGCACATTGTCTGATCAATGCTGTCCCTGATAGTTTCCTTGTATATATACAATGCGACATTGTTTTCCATATGCCGCGCCTTGTTTGTAGTATACCATAGGCTCTGATACGACGCGACTAAACTAGGCTTCTTCCTGAATCCTAAAAATTGTGTGTCATCCATATCTCTCCAAGATGATAGAACTATTAGAATTAGTATCCAGGAATAATGGAACTTGGTCCCCTTATCTTGCGCTTCCTCACAATCAATACAAAATTGGTTTAAAAAAATTCCCCCCCAGTTCATTAGGACACCCTCTACACATCTTTCTGTTGTTGCTATCACTGATGTTGGTACTTGATTTTTTTTGCACTTTCTTAAAAAATTACATGCTAAGTATTGCACCACAAACCTTACTGTTGGGTCACATATGCTTGCGACATCCAATCCTCACTATCCATAGAAAGCATGGGATTTTTCCTTCATATTCTCAGCTAGAGTTTCTCATTCTTTTTGTCAAAAAACAACAAAGAAGGGTTCTCCCCCTGCGACAGAAGACCGATGATGTGCATGATCAAATCTATATCAATAGACATTGTCCTGTTGATCCACATGTATCCTTCGTGCACAAAAATTAGCATGATTTCACACAAGCATTAATCTCCTGGATCCATCCAAAATGCGGTATGTCAAAGAGGTTAAACATTCCCGCCTTCTACAACCCTGTAGTCAACACCCGTGGTTCTATAACTATCATATGGGTCTCAAAACTAATGTAATTCTTCAGGAACTTGCTAGGAACTAACTATGGAAACTTCTTTTCATCCGTGATTTCATGGTTTGCATATTTTAATGCGGTTATCAAACCTAACATATCCCATTTGACAATCACTCCTTATGGAATCAATGGTTCTACGAGCGAGTACTTTACATCCTTATGTAAATGAACCTGTTTTGTGGATGGATTTCTCGACAGGATATAATCTCTAGGGAATGTTTCCACTGATGAGGATGCCTCTGTCATCTCTTCCACTACTGACAACATTGCGGGTTGACCACCAGGTTTTTTTGGTACTGAAGTTGAAGCTGTTGCTTCCTTAGGTGGTGCCATATTCCTTTGCAATAGTGGTCTCTACGTTCAACCATGTTCTATAGATTGGATCCGAAACTTTGTCTCTGTAACTTCATCTCTATAACTTTGGCTCTTTATGTGAATCTTAACTGACAATAACCTATCCCCGTTGACCCTTTACTTGCTTTTATACTTCATCTCTAGCTGGTAACTTCCCTTCTCGCCTAAAATTTCTAATCCACTATTGATTTTCATTCACTACCCTCCTTAATGCTCAATCAACTCCATATCTTTGAAGAATTATCCATTCGATTATGCAATCTGTCAAAATATTCTTGCCGATCTCAATTTATTGTTACACGATGCCACTACTTTGCCGTCATGGTAGCTGTTTATTGCACGTACCGTCATGGATTGTCTTAAATGTTCTTATCTTTCATCTGCACAATCTCTTCTATCTACACGATTTTGTCTTTATGTGAAAACTTGCTTCCCTTGTATGTGCACTCATTTACTTGCTTCTTTCTCTTCGATGACATTTTCTTGTTTGCCTTAACTCCTTGGACTCTTCAACTTTTGACTTTTTCCCTTAACTATTTTCTCACTTTCTCCCATTTTAATTTTTTTTTCGTTCTTTTTTTTCTTTTTGTTTCTATAATACACTATGCTACAATTTATTCTGTGAAACTCTCCTAGTGCATGGAATGACGACTGTCCCTATACAGTTTCAACCGACTCCCATTCACTAGTCCTTCCACGACTTATCCATCCAACTGTTCTAATTGAAAAACACCCGCTTCAGTGACATATCTGATCACGTATGGCCCTAGCCAGTGTGTTATGAACTTCCCAGGATGTTGTAAGAACTTATTGTCATAGAGAAGTACTAGATCTCCTGTCTGTAATGTCTTCTACTTGATGTGTCAATCATGCCATGCCTTTTGTACTTGATGATGGAACCCTGCTACAAATTGGTCTTCCTCTAATGTCAATAACTGTGATAGTATTTCTTCTACTGTGCTAGAATATGTAAGGTATGTCATCACAACCATGCACAAAATCGGTACAAGAAACTCCACGGGCATGATTGCTTCCTAACCATATGCTAATCTAAAAGGTGTCTAACCTATCAACTTCTTGTATGTAGTTCTATAGGCCCATAACAATGCTGGAATCCTTAGATCCCATTCATCCCATCCTACATTGCATGCCTTTGTCAATTCATTCTCCAATATCTTGTTTAAGGCCTCCATAGCTCCATTAGCTTGCGGGTGACATGGAGTTCTCTTTCGATGTTGAATCTGGAACTCTTCTGTCAATGGTGCAATAGTCTTGTTCAAAACGTGAGTCCCTTGGTTGCTCATAAGTACTTTAGGACACCCAAACCTTGTTACCATTTTCTCAAATAAGAACCACTCAACTGTCTCTGTGCTGCAACCTATAACTGGTTCCTCCTTTGCCCATCTTGTCAATTAGTCTATTGCAACAATTATGTACCTGGATCCTATTCTTCTCACTTGTGGATTAATTGGTCCAACAAAATCCACTACCCATTTTTCAAACGCCTGCAAGGTGACTTGTAGATTCAAAGGCATCTCATCCCTATGAGAGAGTCTTCCTACTATCTGAAAAATGTCACAGTTCTGAAAATATTACTTGGTGTCATTGTGGAGAGTGGGACACCATAACACTACGCACAAGATATTTTGTGCTTTAGCATTTCCCGCATAATGTCTTTTTGCAATTCCATTGTGCGCTTCTACTAGGATCACTGGTCTTTCATATTCTAATACACAACATCGTAGTACCCCATCTATGACTAACTTATATAATTTTCCTATGATCAACTGATAATCCGCTTCTTTAACCACTAATTGATTCTTTTGGGCTATTTTCATATCGTCTGGAGTCATACCTGTACTCAGAAATTTGACAATTTATGCAAAATTCTCATCTACCATTTGAATTGAAAATAACTGCGCATTTGGTAAACTATCGTCTATATTCCCTACATATTCTCCTGTCAATATTCATGAAAAATGGTTCGGTCCCGCATTCAGTTCTCTCATCTTTACAATAACTTTGAAATTATATTCCCGGAACAATGATAACCATCTGCATATTCTCCCACCCAGCACTGGCTTGTTCACTAGGTCTCTCAATGCAGAGTGGTCCACATACATCTTGAAATGGGACCCCAACAAGTAGTGTTTGAAATTTTGCAAGGCATAAACCATTTCCAAGACTTCCATCTCTGTTGTCGTGTAATTCTTCTCGACAGTTGACAACTTCCTGCTAGAAAATAAAATTGGATGGTCTATCTCTCCCTCTCTTGGCTGGGCTAATACTGCACCGAGTGATATTAACGATGCGTCCACATGAATTTGAAACTCTTTCTTCCAATTTAGGAACACCTAAATGGACACAATGTCTAACTTCTGCTTCAGTATGTCCAAACTCTGCTGACAGTCTTCATTCCACTAAAACTTAGCTTCTTTATTTAATAACTTCTCCATCGGAGTTGTAATATGTGCATAGTATTTAATAAATTTTCTGTAATATCTTGTATGACCCAAATTTGTTCACTATTGTCGCACCGATTCTGGTGGTGGAAAATTAAAAATTACTGCTATCTTGGTAGGATCAACCAACAAACCCTTCTTGCACACCACATGACCTAACACTATCCCAAACGGTGCATAGAAAATACATTTATTCAAATTTAATGATATCTAATATTGTCTACATCTATCAAGCATTAACCATAGAGTTTCTATGAAATATTTCAATAAACTGAACATAGTCCAATCATCTAAGTACACTTCAAGAAATTTTTGAATAAACTCCTTAAAGGTTGCAACAACTACCCTAGAAAACACAACAGGTGCATTTTTAACCCAAATGGTATCATTGTGTACTAGAAACGTCCCCACTTTGTCAAAAATATCATATTATGTCTGCTTTCTATCGCAATATTTATCTGATGATATCCTGAAAATCCATCGATGAACCAATAGGCCTCTTGCCCTCCTACATTTTCTAACACTTCGTCTATAAAGGGGGTTAGAAACAGGTCATGTAAATAGGCATCATTCAACTTCTTTAGGTCTACAAAAATTCTAATGCCCCTTATCTTCTTATCTTGCACTACCATTGAGCTTATCCATTCAGACTCTATGATAGGCTCAATGATACCATCTTCTATCATGTTCATGTCATATTCTCCTACTTGTTCACTCAATATGAATTTTTTATTTGTCCTCTTCTTGCATAATACTTTGTTCA
The DNA here is from genome assembly GCA_009831015.1 of Picea engelmannii. Taxonomy (NCBI): domain Eukaryota; kingdom Viridiplantae; phylum Streptophyta; class Pinopsida; order Pinales; family Pinaceae; genus Picea; species Picea engelmannii. Next base: position 65,376 of record ML784323.1, on the reverse strand, counting down.
CTACTCTTTGTGTCGTAGGTACTTCTCTGTCTTGAGTATACTGATCAATCATCCCATGCAACGCATTCAACATTGTTTCATCCTGGATCAAATCTAAAAAACTCTTTAGAAAGTCATTCAAAGTATTGTGCGATTGTATACTGATGGAATATCATATACTTTTAACACTTTCGACGTTGATTATATCCTATCTGGTCCTAGTATCTCTTTGCTGGCTTGCTGATATAAATCTTTCTCTTTCTATGGGTTAAATGCTGGAATAAGATCACCTACGTTCCTTATCCATTTCTCAACCCCCTTTCCTTTTTCTGTTGCATCTGCTCCAGTTCTCATTCCTCCACGCATAAAAACTGCTACTCTAGGCTGATCGTTGTGTTCCTCAAATGCTATCATCCGGAGATTTTGATTCTGGTTCTGATTTTGGTTCCCTCTTTCCTGTCACTTCAATATCAATTGAGGACAATATTCTATCACATGGTCCAATGCTCTGCAATACGTGCACATCGTGCAAGGATTCATGCAGTCTCTCTCTAGATGTCCTGGTTGATTACAATTTTAACAAATTATCGGTCCTTTTCCTCCTCTACCAAATCCTCCACGTCCTCAGCCTATGCCAAATCCTCCTCGTCCACCTTAGTTAAAGCTTCTCAGAGTTTTGTACTGTGGAACTCCCCCGTCCGCTGCAACATTTTATTTTTGGATTATGTACGCATCTGAAGTGCTTTGTCTCATCAAGTCGAATGCGTGACAATATTTCTCATCGTGTCCTATAGATTTGCAAATTTTTTTAGAAAAGATTCCTAGGAGTACTCTGGTACTTCTACAATAAGGGAAAAATAGTCAAATGATGTTCCCATGTCATTGCATATTTCAAAATATCCTACTCCTTCTGCTAATGGGTTCGGTGCTCTTGTGGCCATTTATTGCACAAATGATGGGAATTTTTCATTATGATGGCATTCTTTCTTACATGTAATACACCAAAATTGTCCACATTTTTCCTTCTCCTTCGTTGGCTTTGACAACTGAATCCTGACCACAACCAACTGTGACTATACCTATGCCATTCTTGCACCATCTCCTATGGGAGATGCTTCTAACTTCATTACAATTTCTAATGATTCTAGTTGTGATGTGACCTTCTTCTATGTCAACGAACAATGAATGTGTGACAATAGACCTGGAATAAAGCATTCTCGATGTTGCTTAGAAGGAATATGGAACGTTAATATACCCATCACATATTTAAATCTCTAATCGTAATCCCAAACTGTCTCATTCTGTACTTGGTTTATCTCTTTTAGTTTTGTGATATACTGCGACTCAAATTTCGGCTTCCAAAATTCCTTTAACAATGCTTGTCCAATCTCTACCAAAGTCCTCGAATTTCCTTGGTGTAGTTGTATGTTACTTCACATACCATAGCAGTGCACAACCTCTCAATGTTGTGGCTAACTGTGCAATCTTTGCTACTTCATCCTGAACATTCTTATCAGTCCATATCGTCTCACATACAAATAAATGTTGCTCTGGGTCCTCTGACCCCGCTCCCTGAAATTCTGGCATTGTCAACGTATGATCTATTCCTACCATTGTGTTCTACGTGGTTCTTACCTTCAGTGATGTTGATTGATACTGGTTCACTGAGCTACTTCCACTATTTTGACTATTGTTATGAATTCCTCCACTAACTATAATAGATCTCAACACAGTTCTGGTTTCTTCTTTAGATCTAGGTGATGCACACGGGGTCATGGGTTCGATGCAGATTCTGATTCGAGATGGAATTCCTTCTTCTGTTGGACTGTAATAAGGATCCTTTTCTTTCTCTATATAGTGTGATCTAAAGTATCGCGCATAGGTATCTTTTCTCAAATACTCTATGCTGCTCTTCTCTCTCAACCACATTCTCCTTCTTACTATACCTAAACCTTTTCCCAAAATGCAATACTCCAATCTCTCTGTCTAAGTCAGTGTATTCCTCTCTCGATGTCCTCAATCCATATGATTCTCATTCATCCTCTTCATCTCCTTCCACTCTTAAACCATCCTCTCGTCATCGACTGGGTACTGTTTTCAATTGTATAATCAATTCAGGGGTCTAGTTTCTTAGAGCTTCAACTCGATAGCTCCCAATGTTCTCAACTAGGATTTTTAACCATTCAGTCAAAATTATCAGGAATTCACCAATGAAAAATTCATGAAGATCCGGGAAAACATACCTTTGTAGCCAATGTTCATAGCTGAGCCATGTGTTCCTATTCTATTCTCTAGAAAAGTCTCGTTGCTTTCTTTCTATCCATTTAGTGATCTCTTCCTTATTCGACCTCCAAAACATTCCACTCAATTACAATTCCTGGTCCCGACAACATAACCATTTGTTGGTGCACAGTGGGAAGACCTTGGGTTAATCATCAAAATACCAACAAAAACCTTAGACACTGACCCTTTCGTCATCACCTACAGAGCAAGTGAAGTCTCACCCAAGGAATCTAGAGGGGCTACATGAGCCAAGGTTCTATAGTGATGAGGGGAAGTGAGGCATTCAACATGTCTTTACTAACCATCTACTTATGTGCACAGTTTCCATTAATTAATAGTTACTTAACATTAGACATATCCTGTGTACAACATTCCCTTACTTGATATTCATTCAATTACTAGTTAATTTATTGCACGACATTATAACAACATGTATAAATAATGCATCCAACATACTTAAGCAATTATCACCATGGCATAATAACAATAAACATCATAACATGCAACCACAACACATCACAACACACAGGTTTAACGTGGTTCACCCAACTTGGGATACGTCTATAATGACTGAATTCTTTTATTATTCATCGACAATATTCTTACAGTTGCACACTATGCTAAAAAATATGCAACAATAACATTACCCAAACTTTCCTAGTCGTTCTGTTGTAGTGCGGACCTCACTCCTTAGCTATTCTGTAAAACTTCTTCCAACGCTCGACTCAACTTACTCCAAAAACATTAATAACTTCTCATATCTCCAACAACTGGAACCCCTCTATCCAAAAACCCTTTACATATTTATACATAAAAAATAAGGCCAAGCTCGTTACAAAGTGGAAAAAATGTCCCAAAACTCTAACTAGTTTCCACCCTTTGTGCGCTTCTCCATCGTGCTTCCTTCTATTGTGCATTTTGACTCCTTAAAGTCCGCTCCCGTCGCACGCTCTGGTCCATCTTCTAACTGCCTTTTCTTCTTTGAATTATTCTGGTGCAGATCTCAAAGCTTAACCAAAATGCCTATCAAACAACCCTTTTGCAGTGGTGTTAGATGTATGTGTTTGTTTTGATTTATGTTCAAAAGTATGCATCCAAATCAGTTTAGGCTTACAAAGGCATCGTTGCATTGCATATATGTTAGCCTTGTTACCTCAAGTGGGATTTCAAGAAGGCTTCGATCTTTCTCCCAAATTGTTGGATACACTCTCAAAGAGGATCATCCACAAAAAAATGTTTTTCTAGTGTCCTCTTCATCTTGTTAATTACAATGATGAATATGAAAAAATACTTGATGATGTATTGGATTTGTCAACTGTAAGTTTGCATGTGAATTTGATGCCCTTTTTATGTTGATTCAACCTAAATTCAAGTTGGCATTATCTTGTCATGGTGGCATTATAACTATTATGTTATTCATCTCGAGTAGGATACAAAGAGATACTACTTGAAGTGTATGGTAAAGAGGAATTGGAAAGGAGAGTAGATGATGTGGTAAGCTTCCCCCCTTGAAATGTGTGGTGTTGATGTTCCTTTCATGTCAACATTATCAAATTTGTATGTCTTGCAAACGTTATTTTGCCTCGATTTCCAATCCACCCTATCTCATTATGTTGACATTATAAATTTTATGTTAATATCAATCCTTAGGGGGATTCCTATAAATTGGTCAATGTGCCTTCCATAGATAATGATGCCATGGTTGTTGTTGATTATTAGAAGATGTTTATAGATAGTGTGGCCTATTTACATTGAATTTAATTATCCCAATTGGTATAATTGGTATTAATTAGCTAGTTATTTCGTTTTATAATGTAATGCCTTTATATTTATCTGACACCCTCTATATTGAACAAAAAAACCAATTATGTGATAGTTTCTAGTGATAATATCCTTTCAGTGGAGTCAAGGAATGACGCTGAAAAACTAGATACAAATGATGATGATGCAAGAGTTAGAAAATACACTTGTTATTATACAATGTTTCTTCTCATTGAAAGCGTTTTGTTGTTATCATTGAAAGTTGCGTTGTTCTCCCTTTTTCACTCTATATG
>ML784323.1:48859-60406 GCA_009831015.1 Picea engelmannii | reverse complement strand
TGTATTCTTTCATGGCTACGATCAAGTTAGTTCATAGAGGGATGAATCCACATTTTATCTTTGGTGGCCATATCCTTAGTCAATATCATCATGGATCCATAGTGTATTTATTGATGGCCGTGCTTTGAGTCACTTGTATTCCGAACATAGGTATGCCTGCCTCGGGGATGGAACACATATTAACATTTTTTGATGGTTGTTTGCAGTTTCTACCAAACTCTCCAACTCCATACCCTTGCTTCGAAGAATCTACAAAGTGTTACGACCATCAATATTCCTCTTATGAATTCACACTTTAGGGGGAAATCTGTTACACATCAAAATTCTTCACTTCGACAATGTCGTAAGTGTCTCACTTTCATTGTCGCAAGTGTCGCACTTTCATTGTCGCAAGTGTCACAAGTATCACACTTTATTGTCGCAAGTATTGTAAGTGACGCATTCGATTTTCCTAAGTGTCGCATCTTGAACGACACCATAAAAACACTTTCTGCAACCCCTAAAACATGTTAGAAGAAGAAGCCCCATCATTTGAAAGTCGGAACAAGTATTTTACCTAGGGAATTACTCATCTTGGCGACATTTTGGAATATCAACGCTCCCCTGCTCAAACATAGGGAGCGCTAGCGCTCCTTGTCCATCTTAAGGGGGTGCTACAATGCTCTTTTGTCCACTTTAAGGGAACACTGAGTTGGTTGAGAGAATCTTGGAGGAGATCCCACTTTCCTCTAAAGACAACTATGGATGAGTTGGGTTAGTTTGACTCGAATCTGACTCCAGGGCTGCATATAAGGAAAATATCACAACTAATGGAGCCTGTTGGCATAGGGGAAGACCCAGGGTTCATCTCTAACAATGCACCAACAAGCCCTAACTACTGGCCCTTTCGGAAACACCTGCGAAGCAGATGCAGTCTCACCTGAAGTAGCAATAGGGGGTTTCAGGACACAAGTGTCTACAACTAGAGGAAATGCAAAGTGGGTCCAAAACAACAGCAACACAACATCTAGATATTGTTTACCAACTTAAACATACTTCGCACAGTTATATCTCAGATCTAACATAATGATGCAATAACAGAATAATCAGAAGGCAAAAGAATACAACATAAACCACACATAACACCAGATATACGTGGTTCACCCTCTCCCTGGGGCCATGTCCATAGAATTGTGTTTCTTTATATTATATGAAAACATACAGTTCTATCTGCGCTCTTAGCTTGCATATCTCTCTCTTCTTCTCTCTCTCTCCTCCTTGCGCACCCAGCTGCAGGGTGATCTTCGCACCTAGCTGAAGATCTTACAATACCAAAAGGCTCTCATACACAACACTTCTCTCTCTCAGAATAATAATCACTCAACCATCAATGAACATCCAACTCTAAATGAACCAACAACCTCCTAACACTCGAACCCCTCTTCTCCCATCTAGGTTCTTATTTATACCTTACAATAGCTCTCAGATATCCTTAGGTCAAAGCCTAGGTGTCTAAAACCCTAAATACCAAAACCTTAGGTCAACTTGACCCACGTTTTTCGGGCTTCACTATCCCGTCTTTCCATCTTTCTCGTGAGGTTCTCCAAAKCATCTATTGGTGGATTTTTCTGCTTGCTGAGTTGTCCATGATCCATATTGCTTGCTGATCTGTTCTCCTCGATCTTCTCATCCAACGGATTTTTTTCCCTTACTTCGCTCCTTCTTTTCTTCTTCTTTAACCACTTCGACCTARTCTCAGTCATTGTGTCTTTCGCACAGTTTGCATTTCATATTTTCTCTTCCTTTTTCTTCAATTTCTTCCTTAATCCATACCCAAGGCCCAACAAGCCCCCAACACTCACCTATGACTCGTCCCGAGGCACTACAGATCTAAATCTTCTGTTTTACTTCGACGTCAGACTACGCAACGCAGCCTGTGATTTTTTCTCTGTTCCTCCCCTCTGTGTGCAGACTGTCTTTTCTATGCCTAGTACCCAATTTCAACTGCACTTGGTACCTAGACCCTTCTCCTTCTACTTTTATCGAGAGTTGCGAGACAACTGATTGTCATAGTACAATTTCAACCGGCTCCCATTCACCAAACCTTCCTTCCATTTGCCATTCAAAGTCTTCAGCTGCACAAATCCTCCTTCTGTAACATAGGCAACCTCATATGGCCCTAACCAATGTGTCCTGGACTTCCCTGGATGCTTCATGAATTTGTTGTCGTAAACCAATATCAGATCTCCTTGCTTAAAGGCTTTCTTCTTGATGTGTCTGTCATGGTAAGCCTTCTCTCGTTCCTTCTGTAACTATTGATGGAATCCTACAATAAATCTTTCTTCCTCCAGTTCTATCAACTGTGCAAGTCTTTTCTGATCAGTACCAATGTCATCCATATCTGTGAATGCTGCAATTCTCAAGCTAGGAACTAAATATTCCATAGGCACAATCGCTTCTACACCATAAACCAACTTAAACAGAGTCTGCATTGTCAACTTCTTACAAGTGGTTCTATCGGCGCATAACACTGCTGGTACTCTCAAATACCAATCATCTATGTTCACACTGCAAATCTTCGTCAGCGCAGTCTCCAAGATCTTATTGAACGCTTCAACTGTACCATTCGATTGAGGGTGGTATGGAGTGCTCTTTTGATGATGAACTTCAAATTTTTGAGTCAAGGCTTCAATAGTCTTATTAATAAAATGTGTACCTTGATCACTCAATAGGATCTTTGGGCATCCAAACCTAGTTATGATATCATCAAATATGAATCACACAGTTGTAGTTGCACTACATTCCTTGACTGCTCTTGCTTCTTCCCATCGGGTCAAATATTTTGTTGCAGTAATGATGTATCTTTCTCTTGTGAGCTTCCCTGGTGGGTTGATAGGTCCCATGAAATCATTGGCCCATTTATCAAATTCTTGTAAGGTTAGATGGGGTGCTAAAGGAATCTCATCTCTTCTAGAAGGTTTCCCAAATATTTGGCATACATCACAAGCTATGTAGTATTCTTTAACATCTCTATGTAAAGTAGGCCACCAGAGGCCAACTCTCAGAACCTTCTGCACTATTTCTTTTTCTACATAGTGTCCTCCTGCGATGCCTTCATGTGCTTTTTCCAGAATTAGTGGTCTTTCTGCCTCTATAACACATCTCCTTAGGATCTCATCAGGTCCCATATTATATAGCTGTCCAACTATAATTGAAAAATCTGCAGCATGAACTACCAGTTGTTTCTTCTGAATGACTATATATTCGCGAGGTTCCATTCCTATTGATAGGAACTAAACTATCTCGATGAAGTGATCGTCAACCTTCCTGATGGCCAACAACTGTGCATCTGGTAGTGTATCCTCCAAACTAGTAGGTTCCTCTCCATGTTCTAACCTAGACAAGTGGTAAGGTCCCTTGCTCATTCTCCCTGGCTTGACCACAATTTCAAAATCATATTCCTGGAATAGCAGTAGCCATATGCATATTCTTCCCCCCAACATTGGCTTGTTGACTAGGTATTTCAGTGCAAAGTGATCAGTGAACATCTTAAATTTTCCTCCCAACAAGTAGTGATGAAACTTATGCAGCGCATACACCATGGCTAAAACTTCTCTCTCAGTGGTAGTGTAATTTATCTCAGCTGTTGATAGCTTCTTGCTAGTAAAGGCTAATGGATGGTCAATATCTTCTACTCCTGGTTGTGCTAGCACTGCTCCCAATGCAATAGAGGATTCATCGACATGCACATGAAATTCCTTACTCCAATTTGGGAAAACTAGAATAGACGCAGTAACCATTTTCTGTTTCAGTGTGTCGAAGCTCTATTGGCATTCTTCTGTCCATTGAAATTGGCAATCTTTCTTCAAAATCTTCTCCATGGGTGCTACAATCTGTGCACAACCCTTGATGAACTTCATGTAGTATCCAGTATGTCCCAACACAGTGCACAACTGTCTTATTGAAGTAGGGGGGGGTAGATAAACAATAATGCCAATCTTGGATGGGTCTACCAACAACCCTTGCTTACACACGATATGGCCTAACAACACTCGAAAGGGTGAAAAGAAGATGCATTTCCTCAGGTTTAGGGAAATCTGACATTGCCTGCACTTATCCAAAATTAGTCTTAAACATTCAATATGATTTTGCAATAAGCTAAAAACAGTCCAATCATCAAAGTATGCTTCCAAAAATTTATGTAGAAACTCCTTGAATGCTTCGAACACCACCCTAGAAAATATGGCTGGTACATTCTTCAGTTCAAAATGCATCACTATGTATTGGTAGGATCCCCATTCTATTGCAAATGTGGTATTATGGTGATCTTCCTTGGAAATCCTGATATGGTGATAACCTGAAAATCCATCTGTGAAGGAGTAGACTTTCTGTCCTCCCACATTATCTAACACTTAATCAGTAAACGATGTAGGGAATGGATCATGTAAACATGCGTCATTTAGTTTCCTCAAGTCTACACAGATTCTGATCTCTCCTGTCTTCTTGTCTTGAACCACCATAGGGCTAATCCATTCTGACTCTTCAACAAGTTCTATGATTCCCGCTTCCAACATTCTTTCTAATTCAATCTTGACTTTCTGCTTATATTTGGGATTCAATCCGTAGGGTCTCTGTTTGACTGGCCTCACATATGGTTTCAAGGGGATCTTCATTTCTCCCATGGGCCCTTTAATTCCCTTCATATCAGTGAACTTGGTTGGAAACAAATCCTGATATTCATGCATTAATTCTGTGATCTTATCAATAGTGGCATCATCCCAATAATCTCCAATGTTGACCAACTTAGGTGCTTGCTCTGTCCCAATATTGACTTTCTTGATTTTAATTAGCTGTCCAATAAAAGGTAGTTCTACTCCCGATCCTTCTATGTCTCTCCGTCCTTTCGTTTCTGCGATGTTCACATTCCTAGGATCATCGTCTTCATCAACATTGATATTGTAACAACCTTGCAATTTTTGAAGGGGTGCAGTCCATTCATCCTCATCTTGCTCAATAGGGAGGTTAGGTACCTCCTCAAATACTTTATGTCTCACAACTTGTAAAGATTGATCTACTGTAGGGTGCTGAATTTCAAATAAAAATGTAGCTACAAAATTCTGAGTCATACCTTGCCAATCTGCATTGGTGAGGCACATTTTCGCTTGAAGATACTAGTTGATAGGCGTTGTGTCTAGTGTGTTAATGAATTTATGCACCCACTGCTGTTGAGGAATGCTTCTCCAGGCTTCCTCATAGCTCCGCACATGGTCTTTCAGACAAATTTGACCCGTGTATCTAACTTCACACCCTTCTACTTGATCTGAAAATCGCATTGTCATCAAAGTGCAACATTGTACCCAGTCCACGATGTTCTTCTTGTGTGTCCCCCACTATCTTGCTGGCGTTGCTTTCAAGGACTCATCTAGTGCTAACAATCTCTATTGTAATGGTACAATTTCTTCAAATTCCAATAAGAATGTTTCCAAGTGATTCAAACCATCAAATGCGGGCAAATTACTGACTTCTGTGCCAATCCAACGAACTTCTCTGGTCAAACTAGCACATCTCCACGCAAAAAATTCATACATTTTGTTCTGCCAGTTCTCTAGTTCTTCTTCTGAATCTGATGAACATGCTCTGTCACTTCCCTAGCTTAAATTTCCATATGTTGTAGGATTAATGTAATCCTTCTGTCTTGATGTCAATTTGTATATATTTTCTAGCTCGTATGCGTGGTCTTCTTCTCTGATGGGCTCTGTGTATTTGTGACCTTCATTATGATCCAGAGGTACAATGAACCTAAGGCCATCACTTTCAAATGTCATTCTTTTTTTCTTTAAGTTAACCACAATAGAATTATTGAAAGCCCAATAAATTCCTAACAACGTGGGATAAGGGAAACTATCATCAACTATCTCAATTACTTCGAAGTCTACAAATGTTCTGACCCCGTCGATGTCCACAGGGACATGCTCTAGCCTTCCAAAGTGGCTTACTTCCTACTGATTAGCCATCCTAATCCTGATAGCGGAATAAATCAACTTCGGTTTTCCCTTCAGTGCCTAGGTCTGCTTTGTCATGACATTGACTTATGAACCTAAGTCAAGGACCACATAATCTATATCATAATCTCCAATCTGAGAATTCAGGTGTAGTTCCTTATTTGTCCTTCTATTTTTAGATACTTGATGTACTACTCTATTCAGTAAGGGATCTACCTTCGATAGCTCATACTGTCTAATAAAATTTTGTAGCTTTTGTACAACGCTTTCATCCTTTATCAAATTAATGCAAGTGCATAAGAATTCCATAAGCTTACTTACCTCTTTTACTTCTCTAGGCGAAGTAGACTAATCAAATTCTAGAGGCATTCAACATTCTCTTACTTCTAGTTGTGTTTTTGATGAAGAAGCCTGATCTCTTCCAAATTCTTTTCTTGCCTCTTCAAATGTCTATTTCTCTTTCCTTGGATCAAACTCTTGTGTCTTCTTTGCAACTTTTCTGACCCTTGATTTGTCTGTAATCTTTCCCGAGGTCACTTTGTCTTCGCTTGTAGCAGTGCCTCCTCTAATGATAACAATGACTTTGGGATCCAGTCCGCGAGGTTCTGCTGAACTTAGTTTTACTTGTTGGTTTCCTCCTCGTCTCTCCTGAAGCTTGGCTAACAATGCATGACAATATTCTATGACATGTTCAAATGAGTTTCAATAAATTCAAGTGGTACAACGGTTCTAATAGTCCCTTGCCAAGTGGCTTGGCTGTGCGCAGTTATAACAAATGATCTGACCTCGACCTCGACCCATGCCTCCTCCTTGTCTTCTTCCTCTGAATCCACCGAGAGGGTTTAAGTTTCCTCTTACTAGGGAATTAAACTACGTAGTATTTCCCTCTTGCTGTATCTCTCCTTGAATCCTATATGTATCTATTGACCTTTCATGCAAGAGATCATAAGCTCTACAATATTTCTCATCATACTCCACAAATTTACAGAATGTGCAGTAAATATTTGTAGGTTTATGAACATATTTTTTCAAGTAATAGAATTCACTAAGGCGATGTCTATTTCTACATACCTCGCACCAAGGTAGAGTAACATGCTTCAAAGGGCTCGGAGCTCCAGAAGCCAAGTATTCATGAAATAGGGGACAATGATCCTTGTCGTGACCTTTTGACTTGCATCTGATACACCAGATGTCTTATCTTTTATATTTTCTCTTGTCTTTCTTCATATCTTCGACCTCTAAAGATAAGCTAGTTAGCTGACTCAAAATTTGACTCATCCCTAAGCTGGATTCTCCCATAGGGGATGAATCTAGTTTCATGGCGATCTCCAATGCCTTAGTCTGTGAAGAAATCTTCTACTGCATCAGAGGGACTCTAATGTGTGGTAGGAGGGTAGAAATGAACCATTCTTTGTTCTGCTCGTCTGGGATCTTAAAAATCAAACGGCCTATCAAGGTCTTAAACCTATGATCAAACTCCCACATATGTTCAACTACTTTCTGCTTGATTTCTTTCAGCTTTGTAATGCACTGTGATTCTGACTCGGGTTTCTTGAATTCAAAAATCAATGTAGTCTTAATGACATTCAGTGGTTTTGGCTATGCAACTCCTTGAACAAATTTCATGTACCATCTCAGCGCGCAGTCTCTTAGGGTAGTACTAAAATGAGCTCTCTTAACTACTTCGTCAGTGACATTATTAATACTCCATACAACTTCACATAGAAACTAGTGCTGATCAGGATCTTTAGATTCATCTCCCTTAAAGGTGGGTAACCTCATCTCATCTGCCATAGATATTCCTAGGTTTCCTGATTGAGTATGTGCTGAACTTCTTGTAACAATGCTCTGAGTTCTTTGATAACTTTGACTACTTTGGTTACTTAATGCTGCTAAAACAAAAGGAGGAGTAAAAGTACTTACTTCGGTAGTTGGCGCAGTTCCTGAAGTTTCTGATTCTTCTCGGCGAGGTTCTTCAGTCTTCCCTTCCTCTGTCCTAGCAAACTCTGAATATCCCTCGCTCGCTAGCTCCTCTTATTATCCACTGTAGAACCCTTCTTCCTGTGCTAGTGATTCGTGATTCTGCTCAAACAAGTTCACCAGAGGAACTTCTCTAAAGGTTCTCCCACTGCGCGTATGTCCAATATCCGCGTCGCTATCACTATCTGAATTCTTGAACATTATCTTTTCAATCTGACCCACTACTGTACTTTCAATATGTTCTTCTCATGCGATAACATCTTGATCTTAAACTTCAAAAAGTGTAAAATTTTTCCTCTAGGTCTTTTAAAAAAATATCTCTCTGCTTGGCTATATGACTCTCCTCTGTCAATAGAAAACTCGGTGATGTACCCTCTAATGGTGCTATCAAACCAGTGATATACTGCTCTTGACACGATTCTATCAACTCTCTTGACCTTCTTGATTAACACCAACATCCAAACCATAGATGGACTAGATCTGACTTCAAACTAGGTGTCTTCTAATCTGGCTAACCACTTGTATAGCTCCTTATGAATTCCTCCAAAGAAAATCTCGTGTATATCGGTAAATATATACTTTCCTAACCATTTTTCTATACTAAGAGTAGGGTTTCTGTTCTGGGATTCCGCGAAGTCCTTTTCTTGTTCTTCTATCCACTTCTGAATCTCTGTCTTCGATGGGAACCACCTTGACATTCCCTCAAGAAGATCCCAGTCTCGACAACGAAACCATTTGTTGGCACAGGGGTAGACCCAGGGTTCAACTGTAAAAATTCACCAACAAGCCCTAACTACTGGCCCTTTCGGAAACACCTATGAAGTAGATGCAGTCTCACCCGAAGTAGCAATAGGGGGTTGCATGACACAAGTGTCTACAACTAGATGAAATGCAAAGTGGGTCCAAAACAACAACAACATAAAATCTAGATATCGTTTACCAACTTAAACCTACTTCGCACAATTATATCTCAGATCTAACACAATGATGAAATAACAGAATAATCAGAAGGTAAAAGAACACAACATCAACCACACATAACACCAGATATATGTGGTTCACCCTCTACGTCCACAGAACTGTGTTTCTTGATATTATATGAAAACATACAGTTCTATCTATTCTCTTAGCTTGGATATCTCTCTCTTCTTCTCTCTCTCTCCTCCCTGTGCACCTAGCTGGAGGGTCATCTTCACACCCAGCTGAAGATCTTACAATACCAGAAGGCTCTCACACACAACACTTCTCTCTCTCACAACAATAATCACTCAACCAACAATGAACATACAACTCTGAACGACCCAACAACCTCCTAGCACTCAAACCCCTTTTCTCCCATCTAGGTTCTTATTTATATCTTACAATAGCTCTCAGACATCCTTAGGTAAAATCCTAGGTGTCTAAAACCCTAAATACCAAAACTCTAAATGTCTAAAATCCTAGGTCAACTTGACTCACGTTTCCAGGCTTCGCCAGTCTGTCTTTCCATCTTTCCCGTGAGGTGCTCCAAAGCATCTATTGGTGGCTTTTTTTGCTTGATGAGTTGTCCATGATCCATATTTCTTTTTGATCTGTTCTCCTCGATATTCTTGTCCAATGACTTGTTTTTCCTTACTTTGCTCCTTCTTTTTTGATTCTTTAACCACTTCGACCCAATCTCAGTCAATGTGTCTTCCTTGCAGTTCACATTTCGTCTTTTCGCTTCCTTTTCCTTCGCTTTCTTCCTTAATCCATACCCAAGGCCCAACAAAGCCATATCCTCAACCAATTCCAAATATAATCAAGGTGGTTGTGTTGGATCATGTTGTCATTGATGCCAATGGTTTGATTGATTGATGTCAAGTGATTGATTGACGATTGATGAACAATGCATATGTATTGTCCTTGATGAGAATGATAGATGTCAAGTGGAAACCAATTGATGAATATGGATCATTGATATGATGCATAGATGAATATGGATCAATGGTTTGTCATTGATACATGATGAAGATGGATTCTTTGATATATGATGCATAGATGAAGATGGATCAATGGTTTGTCATTGATACATGATGAATATGGATTCTTTGATATATGATGCATAGTTTGGTTGATGTAAAGATGACTCATTATTTCCTTGTCATGGTTGAAAAGAAGTACAAATGGATGAACTCAAAAGTGGTCCCCTTATGGTGAAATCCCTCACGTGAAGATGCTTTGTGGTTGAGTTGTGGTTGAGAGAACCCATTCTTGTATGCGGAATAATGAGATGAAGACCAGTGATTTTGTTGGTGTAACTATCCTAGATGGATAGTTCTTGTCATGCCATTTTCGGTGGTATGTGGAACACCACATAACTCCTCACGGTTTGAGAGTTATGGCCTTACGAAGTTGGAGAAACCCCATGTAAGCCCCAAATGGTCAAAGAAGTCAAAGTGCTTGAAAAGAAGAAATCATTATTTTAATGATAAAGTAAAGTGATAAAATCAAGAATGATTATTTAAATATTAAAGTAAAGTGACAAAATCGAGGAGGAATATTTAAATGATAAAGTAATGGATAACTTTCTATTTATGGAAAGTGGCTAACCTTAAAATGAGTAAAATAGGTTAAGTGACCTAGAAATGGGTTAAGTGACCTAGAAGTGGGTTAAGTGACCTAGAAGATGAAGAGTATAAATAAGAGGATAGGGTCTCTTGTGAATGTACACTTTTGGTGAGCATCTCTTGTGTATCTCTTGAGCATGATTGAAGATCTATTTTGAGAAAGAGAGCATGAGGAGGATCTCATGGATGCATCAAAGTTTTGGCAATATCTGAGGTCATGACGACAGAAGTCTCAGAAGTTCAAAAAACCTTGCTTCTGAGGTATACGCGGGCTGCTTTGAGCCAAAGCGCGTACATACACAGGCTGAATGAGGACATGGCACGTACAGTGGATGAGGTCTTGAAGATCTGTGGTTGAGTTGATGACAGGCTCTTGGATGATGAAGCAGGTTCCAAATCTGCATTCTATGGGCTCAGATCTACCATAGAAAATCTGGTATGATTGCATTATTTGTCTTTATGTATACTCTTGTTTGTTGTGAGGTAAATGCTTTAGGCATTCTTGTTATGGCTGTTGTGATGTGGCATGTGTTGGTTGATGGAGTGATCAAAACTCTTATGATTCAATACTGATATGATGGCTATAGCATACTGGTTGTTTATACATGATTAAGTGGCATTCATATTGTATGGTTGAGAAGCATGAATAAGCTATTGGAGAGCTTGGATGTATTGTGACTGGATGGTGGTCAGTTTGGACAATGAAATACATAAGAGAATGTGATTGCAGGTTGCAGAGGATTTGAGTATGTGATGAAAATGATAAACCCTAATAGCTTAGAAGGTATACACAAGCTACTGTATATACTGGCCATGTACATACGCGGGCTGTAGTGAGCCAGAGCGCGTACACACACAGGTTGCACTACTGACAGGTCATGTACCTGTTGCAGATTGATATCTGTTGAGGATTGTTGCCTCATCTCAGTTGGTGTTGAGGGTGTAAGTGATCCGGATTTATGTAGGAACACAATGAGATACATAAATACACATAAACA
>ML784323.1:5441-43133 GCA_009831015.1 Picea engelmannii | reverse complement strand
ATATATGTTCACATCTAACTGGTTATAAATGACAACAATGAGTAATGAGTAAATGTTGAATACTAACTAATGAGTTTTGTGTAAGAGGGAAGTTTTTTTGAAAAAAGAGCCCCACACTCATTCACCCCCGCCTCTAAGTGTGGTAAGTGTGTCCAACAGGTTGAGACTCTCAAAACCTATAAATGGAGGCATTTCCATGGTGAAAAGGAGGAGAAATCAACAAAACATTGTTATTTTGATTGTGGATCTTTTGAGGAAGGGTTGGACGAGGACGACTTGGAGAGGCTGCTGCAACATCATCTGAAGGTTGTAAGTTTCCCTTCTAAGTTCTCATTAATATACTTGGCCTATTTCCTTCAATTATGTGTTTGCATGTGCTTGTCTATGGTTGTCTTAATCTGAATAGATAAATTGATTTTGTCTAATCCATTAGAGTAGGAGATATTAGTTTGTTTCTTGCTGTCCATTACAGGTACTGATTGGAGCTCATGGATTGGAGCAGCTTGGACAAACATCATAAACGAGGTATGTCATACTTCCCCTCCTTATCTCTTTTTCGATGGAAAAAATGAATCTATAAGAATGGTAGTGTCCAAATGTAACTTTTTGTCTTGGTAGAGGGGTATGCAATCCAAGGGAAAGTTCACCTATCTGTAAGGGAATATTTCCGTAACACCCTTGCGATTTGTTTCACAAAGTGGTATTCAATTGGGTCACTTCCTATACCATGTCTAATATGCTTTAAATATATGGTAGTTTCCAAATGTTGAGGAAATTGTAAGTGTGTACATGCCTTCCTTTTGGTGGACCTTTTGAAACATGTTTCGATAAAGCTCCTTAGGCTTGGAGGAATATCTAGTTCAAACATTATCCCTTTTCATAATCCTTAAAGGCATCCACAAGTTGAAACACCCTCTAATGGTTCATTGTTGATGTGCACTTAGTTATTTCCAACTTAAACACAACTTTCTTATATTTCATAGCTATATGATGATCAAACACATTGTTGAACTCATCAATTGCTCTCTCACTAGTACAATTTGAAAAATGTGTGACTACCCCACAAAAAATGTTAGTCATGACATACGTTATAGACTATATACTAACAAATTTGAGCAATTTTTACCGTATTAAGTGATTTTCGTTATATATTATTGACATAAACTACCAAGATATGAGACTACCCCACAAAAAATGTTAGTCATGACATACGTTATAGACTATATACTAACAAATTTGAGCAATTTTTACCGTATTAAGTGATTTTCGTTATATATTATTTACATAAACTACCAAGATAGGGATAAAGGTATAGATTAGTCTATATATATATTAATACAAATCAATATTTACTATTTAATTTAATTCAAGTAGTGTAGTAATTTTAACATGCTTTATCATGTGGACTAGGAAGATTCATGTTGAATTAATTTTTGTATGCATGGATGTGCCCATGTTTGTGATACCGCATCCAATTATTATTTAACATTGATATTATGATATGCACTGTACATGTTTGTACAATATAATATTTTATGAATTGCAACTCCTAGTCAATGTCATATCACTCTTTTTGTCCATGAACGAGAACATTGTTTACAAATATTTTATCCAAATTCTAGCACCACTTGGAGGTTGACTTACACATTTCATCTTCAATCAATGCTCTTGTACATGATTCAACATGATTTCATTTCAAATTTTCTAGATAATTTATCACAAATATTTGCATCTCTCAATCATATGAATATAAACAATGTTATTTATTTTTCTCTAGCAAGTCATATTGTATACATGTATAATTGTATCATAACATATAGTTATATAACAAATAGTTAAATATAATAATATGGTTATATATATTATGTATTACATTAAACAAAACAAAATAAAAAATAAAACAAACTAAAATAAACACCCCCCTGGCCCCCACCCGCCCCTCCCTAAAATAATGAACACCAAACTTAAAAAAAATTCATCTTCTACTTATAAACTAATTGATAATGGATTTGGTGCCAAGGATTGTCTTTATTCTTCTACCATAAACTAGTTGAATTTGGGTTCGTTGTTAAGGGGAAACCCGAGAGGGGTTTTTGGCTAGAAGGGTTGCAATTTTTTGTAAAAATTTGGGCAAATTTGACAATTTGGGATTGTATAAGGTTTGAACTCACCATTTCTCATATGCCCACATTCAATTCTTGCAGTATATGCATTGATACATGTCTAGATAATTTATTTTAATTTCATGGATTATCCGTGATTGTTGCGGGATTCTTGATATTCCAATAGTGAAGATAAATATGAAATCAATTTTTGAGGGATTATAACTCTACATTTAGACCTATTGTATCTGGTTATTTGTTCCTTTAGTGTATTTGTCTATAGTTTCTGCAATAGAGATGGGATTCATTGATTCATTGGTAGATTGATTAAATTGTTTAAGAGTTCTGAGTTTGATTTTTATGATTCAAATGTCTGAGAGGTTAAGGGGCTCAATGCATTGGGATCATTACAGGGGAAGATGTTGTATAAACGAGTGACAATATGAGTTGCAATGTTTCCAATGAGCATGCCTTCTTCTTTGTAGTCTAGAAATGGAATTTGCAAAGGGTGGAGGTTTCGTTGGAGTGAGAGTCACATTTGATCTTAGAGAATGTTACCCCCTCTCACCTAGGGGTAACTAGAGGATATCATTATTCATGATCCACATTGTACAAAATGGTCCTAGAGACGATGACCAACATTATCCACAGATAATAACCCCTTAGATGCCTCTTACTCATCATTGCTTAGCTCATTCACTTGATCAACATACTCATCCAATGATGGTGGTCCAACACACATGATGTATATTAGCCATTGTTTCATACGAAGTGTTTACATTTAATGTATTGGGAATTTAGGTAAGGATCATGGGTTGAAGTCTAATAATGAATCATGATTCTTGGAAGTTATGATATTTTCCTTGTTTCACTTTGGTGGCCATCATATGTATTCTAGTCAAGTGTTGTCACTCCTGGGAAAAAGGGGTACTACTGGGAGGCCATGATAGGTGTAATGTACCCATACCCTTCCATACTTAACACTTTCCATATATTTTCCTTTAGTTGTCCTATATTTTGGGATTCATTGTTACATGCATCCAAAAAATATTTGTACTTTGTTCTCCTATGAGAAGAAGGGGCTTGAATTCTTGAGGTTGTTGCAACTGTAAAAAAAATAGAAAGAACATGTTATAAATTCAAAATGCAAAAGAAAAATAAAAGGGATATGAATGATAAATCAAAATCCAAGTAAGCTTAAGCTCTACCCCCTTGCTATGAGGCCATCACCCAAAGTCCTAATGCAATGAATGTATATCTAAAGAAAGGAATTAAGTGAATTCTCCCGACCCTTGATGCAATAAAATGCATAAACCTAAAGAAAGGGGATTTAAAGTGAATCAATCAATATAAAAAGGAAAGATAAGGGGTGGAAAGAAATAATGCCGGGGAAAGGGTATCTCAATGCTTAAAGTGCTCCCTCTACAAAGACACTCATGGAGATGAACATCACATGTGGCCTTGCATTTTAATGACACCATGACCATGAAGTAAAGCCCAGATCATACCATTCACTCACACTTACACCTTGATGGGTTACTTGGGAAATACTCCTCTACTTGGGTATTGGCAAACCTAATAGGCTTCTATGATGGTCCTCCCATACTTAAATTTGGCTAATTGTGTAAATTCATAAGTTAGTGTGAAGTTTGAATAAGATACCTAATGTGATCTACTTATGTGGCTTTTACATTAAAATGTGACTCACTTTTTATGTTATAATGATTCTTGTATCCATGATGGTTGGCCTCACTTGATTCTTCGAGCCCATGCTTGATGATGATGCATACTTGGACATGGTCCTTTGGAGGACATTGATGATGCTTCTCCCACACTTCATGGAGGACATCACACACAATTCAGAGGACAATGGAGCCTTGATTATGAGTGTTGGACCATATGATGACTTGGCACACCTCTTGACACCCTCCACCATGCCTTGGACCGTGAACGTTTCATACATGAGATTGACATGTTACTTGGAGAGAGCATGGAGTCCCTTGAGGATGTTGAGGCTTGGCCTTATGACATGGCATTTGATGATGATAATACACCCCTTTGGAGGGGTCATGGAGCCCTTTTCCTTGATAATGTCATGGTTTTGGTGGAGGACGTTGCACATGTGATGGGACATTGCACTTGAGGATGACATGACACTTGCTTGAGATGACCTAGAACATTTGATGCTGAGTTGGCACCTTTTGATGATGATACATGAACTTTTGATGACACATTACACCTTTTTGGGAGAGACATCACTTTTGGAGCATTTACACCCCATTTTGGAGATGGTGTCACATTTATGAGCCTTCTACACTCACACTTGTGGCATTTTTGGAGGACGTTTTCATGCTTTAACATTGTATCTTTCTTTAAAGGCATTTTTGGGGGTCGGCCTTAGACCTATCCACCTTGTATCATGGATTTGTTATGTTTTAGGGGATTTTAGGAGGATATTAGATCATTGAGGGTGAAGTGCTTGGTTTTGAATCCTCATACGAATAAAGGAAGTGATCCCTAATTTTTACACATTACTACTTGTAGAAGATTACAACTACTTGTTTACTTTTATCTTTCTCTTTTGCTATGGATGGATGACTTATGGGACTTCTTGCAAAGATGATGTATGGATGATTTTTCAAGTTTGATGGATGATTCATGGTTAGGGTCTCATGGATGAGCACTGATATACCTAGTAAGTGTTCTTTCTAAGTCTTTGTGGATTTATTTATTGAATGTATGAAGTGCAAATGTGCTTATCAAAGTGGTGAAAGTGCATTTTTTCTTGTATTTCTCGTAAATAGATCTTGTCTTGCAAACCCTAGGACGGTTTCTAGTGGAGAACCTTCCCTTGATATTGTTTTTAAAGCTTGTTAAAGGACATAGGATGGTTTTCTAGGTTTTGTAGTGGACTACCCTAGTTGTCGTCATATAGGATATCCTCCTAAGGTTTGTAGTGGACTACCTTAGGGTTTATCCAAAATCCATGCTTCACCTTTATCTTTCAAGAAAGTTCATAGTTTGACTCCATAAACCCTAAGAAATAGTAGACACTAGTCTTAAATCCCTTTAGTCAATCCTTACAATTTAAATCTACCTTTTATTTTATTGTTTTAAGGTTAGATTAGGGTTTGCAACAATTATTCCTTAATTTTCGGCCATAACTAGGCAATACATCTAGGGTTTAATTGACGTTTACCTTTAAAGATATATCTTGTTATCATTTATTGCATTGTTGATTTAATTTTTAGCCCTCTAGGGCTTGACGTATTGCATAGTTAGGGTTGTTATGTGCTCTTATCATTTCAAAAAATAGTTGGTTATGAAACCCTAATTTAACTTGTGTTTTCAACCCTAGTTTTTATGGACCTTTAATTTGTTTAAAGGGATGATTTATTGTTGTTGTTTTAACATGATACATTGCTGAAAATTATCATCTTTTACACAAGTTTTGCAACAACCATATGTTTTTCTTTTATTTGTAGTGTTTGGGATACCTTATTGACCTATTTTGACTTGCCAAATATCACAAATTGTATTAGATACTTCACACACACAAATCAGGAAATTGCTTCAATGAACCACCTTATACTTAACTTTAAAACCTTGATCTAGTTGTAGTCTATTTGAGTAACTAATATAGGAGGCCATAGACTTGATCCCATATTGCTATAGGATTCCTTGAGGTTACCAGGGAAGTATCCCTTGTGTTGGATTTCATCCTTCACTAAAATGAGGGAAGTGATTGCTAAGGTGACAATAGTAACACTTCCATGTTACACTTGTTTTAGCCCTTGTGAAAGGCTTTGCACAAAGGTGCTAGATCTTGTGATAATAGAGAACATAGTATATGGCAAGCTATCTCCATTGCATATTATTATTTCTAATTACCATATTGTTGTATATTTCTTTCTATGTATTTGTGTTCTTCAATAATGTCTCTTTATGGGTTTTGAGACATGAATGTATTGATTCGATATGGTGGTACTCTGGGTCCTATCATTACTATTGGACATGAATTTGTGTCTCGATGCCATGAATCACTATAAATAGGTGGATTTACATTCATAATCCAAATTGAATGGGATTTTTCTTTTCTTTCAATAATGGGTATCATTTGGGTCACTTTCATTGAAGTGTGTTTGTGTTTTTCTTGTTATGATGCAAACTTTTCCAGTGATGGTTACCACTGGCATGGAGGTCTCATGCATTAAGAATCTTTTGGAAGCTAGTGCAAATATCTATGTGTTTTGTTGGTAGAGTATCCTTTTGGGTGTATATCTTCTTTGGTGGAGTCTATTTTGTGTGTATATCTTATTTTGGGAAGTAGATTTTGTGTTTGGTAACTTAGATTTGTGGGTAGTTTTGGTTGTCGATGGTTGCCGAGTAGTCCCATGAGTTCTTTGATACTTTTGTTTGACTAGTTGTATGGGAATATTTTCTTTCATTATGATGCAAAGTATGGGCACATTGATTGCATTGGAAGCAAATCTCTCTACTACCTAGTCTACTCCTATTGAAGACTCTTGGTAAGTATGGATTGTTGTCATTTTCCTTTTCTTTTGGGTTGAATATGATGTTTAGCAACCGCTAGTCTTGAGTTTGATTCATTCATGGTGGTAGAAACAAGGGATTTGATGGTTGGAAGTTTATTAGGTAGCAATTGCACCTTTCTTTGTATGATTCAAGCAACCCTCTGGAAAAAGCTAAAATGTGGCCATTAGTCAGACTAAGACAAAGATTGGCCCTTAGTTGTGATTTGGGCCACAAATTGAACAATATCAATGATAAGTGCTTTTTCCCAAGTTGGATGTCATGTTTCCCTTCTTATTGTTATCCTCTTGTGGAGGAGGCTTCCATTGAATGCAATTTATCTTGTCACAGACCTTTGTTTCTCATTCACCTCCATCCTTGGATCAACATTGCTATTCCAACAATGGTAAAAAATGCACTTGTAATGCTCTATATTTTAAATTAATCCTATACTTGATGATGATGAAAATAAAAGAGTAATTTTAAAAATTATAACAATAGTAATAATGATGATATTAATAAGTGCAATCATAATAAACTACCTAATTTATTATAAAATAAAAAGTAAAAAAAAATCAAATTAAGGAAAAAATCAAATTAAAAAACAGACTAATTAAAAACTAAATGAAGATAAGAATTAATTGCTTGATCACAAGTGGAGCCTATGCATGGATAGATGTGAAAAATAACTATTTAATGCATGTTGATGATATTTTTGGCTTGGACCATCTTAACCCTTGGATTTTTCTTTTTCTTTAGAGTTTGAGATTCAAAAGAAACAAATGAATAGAAGCTAGCATAAGCTATTGATTGAGGGCTAGATGGACTCTTAGTTGTATTGATTGAGATAATGGTTGGGAGGACAGTAAGCTATTGATTGAGGGCTAGATGGACTCTTAGTTGTATTGATTGAGAAAATGGTTGGAAGGACAGTCATCCCCACATTTAGTTGACATTGCTAGCAGAAGCACATAGCTAAAGCTCATTGTTTCCTTCATCGCCAAATTGTAAGTCAAGCCTTAATGGATTATAAGTATGCCTAATCCTGATTATATCTATTTTTCAAATCCAACATATATACCTAATCATGATTATATGTATTCTTCAAATCACGATCAATTTGAAAACTAGGAACCTTGTGGGCACTTCTGCACAGGATTGAAAAGTAAGAACCTATAAATTGGTTGTAAAATAGTAGGTAGAATCATACAAAATGCTGATTAAATTTGTAATTCTTCCAGGGTTAGCGGTCACTCAAAGTTATGCAGACACTCCGCTTTAAATAGTGCACAAAATATTGGTACAAAAGAATGTTGTACGATAAGCCTTCTCAATTATAATGCAAGAATAATATGAAGAGTCCTATTCTGAAATGACTGGCATTACTCGGTTGCTGGCACATTGGGTGGTGAAGAGGCTCTTGCTGGGGCAGAAGCCTCAGTAACAGGGGGGGGCAATGGAGGCTTTGAAATTGTGGAAAGCACTGGAGCTGGTGCCAGGGTAGGTGGCATGCTTTCGTGTGCCATGGCCGGTTCAGGGACAATAAGGAACATTGAATACTCAGTTACTGACCTAGGAGCAAGACAAACATTGCGTACGATTAAAGATGTCATCAAAGTGCATAGAACATTAGAAACAATGGAAAATCTGTTGAACGATACTAAAACTCAACAGCCAATGATATCAACGTGCAAAAAAACAAATAATACTGAAATCGTTAGCCCACATATTAAAAGGTTTGAATGAAAGATAAAATATCGAGGTTCCAGATTTATTGGATATATCTTGGGTGGTTAAGAGGAATGGTTGTTACTCTCCTCACCCAGGTTTAATTTCTTGATATATGATTTACTTTGAGTGGTTAAGAGGAATGGTTGTTACTCTCCCCACCCAGATTCAATTTCTTAACATGTGATACCTTTAATAAATCTATATAAAGCTCTGGTTGTGAAACCTCAATATTCCAAAAATACTCAATCTTTCTATGTTAAAATATCAAAATATCAGATTGAATAATACATGTTGATGATGACACGAACATTTCCTTGACTCTGCCCAAATTCCAACAAGACCACTCCGATGGAAATTTCTATTTGACTTGAATGATCAAGTCAAATGCAAACGAAATATAGGCATGGGGCCTGAAACTTGTCTCTGAATCTATCTGTGCATTTTAGGCTCAACTTCTTATGTTAGTTCCAATATTGGATGTAAAACTAATAAAGAAACCAACAAAACAACTTCCACGTTTACTTAGATCTCCATAAATTATAATGCATAATACAAATTAGGGAATGAAAAACCAATAAATTGAAGAACCAAACCTGCATTTAACATGCAGAAAATGGGAATAGGAAATCATTACAGACTATCGATCCTCCTTCTTTAACACTCACGAGTCTTCTTTTTTCTTAATAAGTTTATTGATCCGTTCATCGCATTTGGACTTTTTCTTAGTTGTTACTGAAGACCCCCCAATTTCAGGTTTCTCAGATAAATTTTCCCCACGTTCATCCAAAAGATCAGTTCCTTCATTATCATTGTTACCAGAGATTGTATCAAAAGTCCCAAAGGATGGAGAGTATGCATGGGCCAGTCTTAGTGTAGCAGCCCTCTCAAGAGCAGCCTTGTACTCTTTATCATGTTCATTTGACAGTCTCTGTTGTCTGCCCATTTTCTGTTCTGAAGGTTTGTCCATAACTCTCTCCCTCTCAACCATCAGCTCTAAAACAGTTTTTCGAAAATTTAGTGTTAAAGTTCCAGAAAAGATAAAAGGCAATATGTGAGAACAAAGCAGATAACCTACAGGAAGTCAACTTGGAGAAAATATACAGCAATTGGATCCCAAAGATAAAGCCAAAGGGGTCCCGTGCACAATAACAGACAAGTAGCAAAATGTTAAAGAAAACATCACAAGAAATAGTGGAAAATGAAGTCTCAAATCCCAAACATAAAGCCAAAGGGGCCCATGCACAATAACGGACAAGCAGCAAAATGTTAAAGACAAGGAGTAGTAACAATCTGATTGGAGAAAATATCACAAGAAATAGTGGAAAGTGAAGTCTCAAATGGGACAGCTGATTTTACATGACTTGATTGTCCTAATTCAATTGATAAGATTTTTATGTGCAAACCTTTATGTTGTTAAGCTGCTTGTTTGAATTTAACAAGAGTAAAATCATTACTTCAAATTTCAAAGAGATGAAAATAAACGAGTGAAACTCAGTCATATTGCAAAAAAAAGCATCCAAGGATCAATCTAATTACAATAGAAGATATAAAATATGACCAGATGCAAAGATCTCTTATAATGTTACAACAGAAAATTCATACTCAAGATTTCTGACGCATAATTGTGCATTGCACAGATCTATAGTAGATGATCTCATGCGAAACAATATTGCAGCTGGCCTTCACTCAAATTAGCAGTTCAAACTTCAAGGTGAAGGAATAATAGGCTGGAGTCCAGATGCTTCAAAGCTGGAATATCATAGAGATTCATGAATGGACATCTTTTTTTTTTTTCTGACTCACAACAATGATTTCAAATAACTAAAGATGCTGATCCAGATTTTCGTGAGAACGAAATGAAGACAGATATATAACAAAGAAACACATAGAGAAGTTGCAAGAAAGCTAAAGTAATACACAATTTCTATTAATGAACGAAATTTATAGAAACTGTAAAAGTATAGAGTGAATGAACTCGCTAGAATGACAACTTATTTATGAGAAATGATGTGATGGCTACACTCATTCGCTCTTAGATCATTTCAATGACGCTTCAAAGGCCTTTTTAACATAAATCATAAATGAGAAAATCCTAAACATCCAAAACCCTAACCCCAAAAGATATAACGCCAAAAGGTTTGTGGGCCCCGATGGGGGTAGTTGATATGTGAACTTCCCTAGGACATAACTTTTGCATACGATCTCTGTTTGGGGTGCCTGATACCTCGTCGAAAAGGTTTAGTTGAGTACACATTCCAAATGGACCAATACATTCCAATTGAAATCTATTGGGTGTTGCCTTGTCAAAAAAACGTCGTTTAGGGCCTCAAAACGGCCCCGAAAGTTTGGGACCCGAAAAACTGTAAAAAAAACTACCCAAATAGAAAATTGTATTTTGAGCCAATGGAATAGGTGGGTAGCCACCAATATCTACTCAAATCATTCACCCCCCCCTCAGAAATCAATGGTCCCCATTGCTTCAAGTACTCAAGGGAGATGAGAAAGCTTTTGTTGAATCTGAACCTTGGTGAGGTGCTTGCCTTGCTGAAGAGGTTGTCCTGTTTGTACTTGTCATTAGCTTGTTGAAGGATGTCATGAACCTATTGTTGGAGGGTTTGGATCCATTCAACCAATCTAGCTGCATGATTTGCATGAGTGTGGAAGGATTCTGTCGGTGAAGATGCAACATGAAGAGCTATATCAGTGGGGGATAATGGTTGGAACCCCAAGAACGATTGAAAAGGGTTGTGGCCAATAGAGCTATGAAGGGATCTGTTATAGCTTGGCTTGATTGGGCAGTGCGGAGGCACCCTCGTAGGTGAAGAAATAATATATTTGTGCTCTTCTACTATCTTGTTGACCTACTTCTGCTAGATAGAATGGTCTTGGGCCAAGTCTGGAGTGGTTGCAGTGTCCTTCTGTTCACCTTTTGACCGGATTGTGAAGAAACTAAACTTTGAGGTATGAAAGACTACTTTGCGGCACTGTTTTTTTGAGTTAGTAGTCACAAATACCTTTGGTACTCTGTAGATCTAACCCCCCACAGTAACAATGACACTATGGGGTTGAGACTCATAAACAATATGACGCTTCCACATATATGGTTGGCATAACAAAACATCACAGACTTCCAGTGGGGTAACATCACATAGCACCTCATCCTTGAAGGGCTTGATGCTGTAGGACAAATGACACTATAGGATGACGCAAAAATCTCGTCCTTGGTGAAGCCACCCATTGTTGTATGGTTGCGGGTGTGGCTTTGTCGGCAAATCCAGCTGCTTGAAGACCTCTACTGAGATGAGGTTCTTTTGGATTCCGCTATCAATAATGAAATGCAGTGGAGTCCCCTTCACCCACATCTATAAATGGAAGAGGTGCTCCCCCTCCTCAGGATCCTTTGGTTTTTCTGGTTGGACTATTGTGGTCGTGATGGTAACAGTGGGTTTTGCATTGATGACCTGTTTTCTTATATATATTTTTTGAATTAGAGTTTGAGTCTGGGTTCGTATTTTTCTCTTTGAGCTCGACCACCAATGAATATTTTGAGTGACATTCATCAGTGTTGTGCCAAGGGATTTTGTGAAAGTCAACCACTTTCCAATGTCCTTCTTTGTCTTCTCGTTACTGTTCTTTTCATGTGGTTTGGACTGGTTGTCTTGACGTCAGCTGTACTATGAGTTAGGATTCCCTTACCATACTTTGTCTATTGTGGATTTGGAGACCCAAACTCTCACTTGTTCTTCTGCTTAACCTTCTACTCGATTTTGAGAGCATATAGATAAGCAACTCTCAATGACGAGATGTCTAGAAACTCCATTTTGGTTTGGGTGTACCTGTGTAGAGCCTCACTGCATTTTAGAACCAGATGGAACTCAGAGTCTTTAATACCCAGCTTGGTATGAAAGGTATGGAAGGTATTTGTGAACTTCAACACTGTTTATCCCCTCTCTTGACACAGTGTGGTCCATCTCATGTAATGATCGTCATAGTTTCCAACAGGGTAATATTGTTCCTTGATGACATCCATATAAAATAGTCCCAAGTGGGCTCGGCCCCAAATATTCTAGACTCCTCTGTGGATTTTTTCTCACAGTAAATCTCTCACCAATATTTGACATGGGGGACAACCTTCAGGAGCGCAAAGGTGATATTTTCCCTATTGGAAAAATTGTGAATAGAAAAATAATCTTATAGTAGATTTAATTAATTTTCCAAAGCATTCACAACTATATGACCTTCGAATAAAGGAATATGAAAATTAACTTGTACCTTGAAAATGACAGCGCCTCCAAAGTGGTCACTTGATGAAGATGCATCTGTTGTTGTTGGAACCCACCAAAATATTTGGGAAAAATGATCCATTATCTCGTTGCTCTATTTCGCGAGGACTTCCGCAAACAAAAAATTAATATGATATCCTGCTCCCTCATCTCTCTTTTCTTCCGCCATACGAGGAAAATTGGGATGGTTATCTTCGAGAGAAGCTAGCTCGAGACCCAACTCTCTATACCCTAACCTCGTCGGGGACATGCACTAAGAAACGACAAGGATCAGATTGCTCTAATACCATTGATTTAGATTTTGCTGAGAATGAAATGAAGGCATATATATATATATATATAAGAAACAAACATAGATATTGCAAGAAACACACATAGATATTGCAAGAAACACATAGCTACAATAAAACACAATTTCTATTAATGAACGCAATGTACAAAAACTGTAAAAATACAAAGTGAATGAACTCGCTAGAATGGTGGCAACTTATCTCTGAGAAGAGATGTGATGAATACACTCATTCACAAGAATATGATTACAATGAGGCTCCAAAGACCTTTTTAACACAAAGAATAAATGAGAAAACTCTAAACATCCAAAACTCTAACCCCAAAAGATGAAACTCCAAAATGTTTGTGGGCCCCGATGGGGCTAGTTGATACATCAACTTCCCTAGGGCATAAGATTTGCATAGGATTTTTGTTTGGGGTGCTTCATACATTGTCGGAAGGTATAACCAAGGAGTACACATTCCAAATGGCTCAATACATTCCAGTTTAATCTATTGGGCACTGCCATATCAAAAATGTCATTTAGGGCCTCAAAACGACCCCGAAAGTTTGGGACCCAAAAAATTGTAGAAAAAATGCCAAAATGGAAAACTATGTTTTGAGCTAGTGGAATAGGTGGGTGGCCATCGATCTCCACCTGGATCATTCCTCCCCCCTTAGAAAGAAATGGTCCCCATTGCGTCAAGTTTCCATGGGAGATGGGGAAGCTTTTGTTGAATCTGAACCTTGGTGAGCTGCTTTCCTTGATGAAGAGGTTGTCCTGTTTGTACTTGTCATTGGCTTGTTGAAGGATGTCCTAAACCTTTTGTTGGAGGGGATGGATCCATTCAACCAATCTAACTACATGATCTTCCTGAGTGTGGAAGGACTCTGTCGGTGAATATGCAACATGAAGAGCTATATCCATGGGGGCTAATGGTTAGAACCCCAAGCACGCTTGAAAAGGGTTGTGGCCAATAGAGATATGAAGGGATCTGTTATAGCTTGGGTTGACTAGTCAATGTGAATGCACCCCCATAGGTGAAGCAATAATATCTTTGTGCTCTTCTACAATCTTGTCAACATGCTTCTGTTGGATAGAAAGGTCTTTGGAAGAGGCTGCAGTGGTTGCAATGTCCTTCTGTACACATTCTAAACGGATCATGAAGCAGATAAACTTTGTGGTATGAGAGACTACTTTGTGGCACTTTTTTTTCGTGATAGTAGTCAGAACTACCTCAGGTACCCTGTAGAGATAACCCCCCAGAGTAACACTGACACTACGGGGTCAAGACTCATAAACAACATGACACTTCCACATATATGGTTGGCCTAAAAAAACATCACATAATTCCAGTTGGGAAACATCACACAATACCTCATCCTTGAAGGGATTGATGTCGTACGATAGACAAAACTGTTGGTTGACGAAGAGATCTCGTCCCTGACGAAGCCAACCGATGTTGTATGACTGTGGGTGTGGCATTGTTGACAAATCCAACTGCTTGATGACCTATTCTTAGATGAGGTTCTTTTGACTTCTGTTATTAACAATGAAATGTAGTGGGGTCCCATTCACCCACATTGTGAATGGAAGAGGCATTTCCCCTCCTCAGTATCCTCTGGTTCTTCTGGTTGGATTGTTGTGGTTGGGATGGTAGTAGTGGGTTCTACATTGATCTTGATTTTATGAGCAGAATGAAATGAATACAGATTATTAAAATATGCTTAACACAGAATAACAAAGATACAATAAAACTGGTTTTCTATTTAATAAGGAAATAAGCTGAAACTGTAAAATGCAGCGGAAAACAAGCTTGCTGGAATGGTGGCGGCTTATCTCTGAGGAGAGATGTGACGACTGTGCTCATTTGCAAGAATATACTTACAATGAGGCTCTGAAGGAATTTTTACAATAAACAGGAATTTAAAAAACCCTATACATCCAAAAACATAACCCTAGGAGATGAAGCGCCAAAAGTCATGTGGTCCCCGTTTGGGTAAGTTAGTACATCAACTTCCCGAGGTCGTAACTTTTGCATACGATCTCCATTTTAGGCACACGATATCCCTTTGGAAAGGTATTGTCGAGGAGATTCATTTTGGGGGCTCAATGAGAGCCTTCATATATCATCTCTCATTTAGAAACTCGATCCCAAAAAACCTTCATTTAGGCCCTCAAAATGGCCTCAAAAGTTAAAAACTGTTAAAAATAGTAAATTTCCAAAATTGCTAGAAAACTATTTTGAGCGAGTTGAAAAAGGTGGGTGGCCACCAATATCCACCTAGATCAATCCTCCCTCATTAGGAAGAAATGGTATCCATTGCGTTGAGTTCCCCCATCGGATGAGGAAATTTTTGTTGAATTTGGCCCCAGGTGAGCCACTTGCCTTTGTGAAGGAGTTGCCCTGCTTTGACGACTCAATAAAGCTGGATACTTTGTTTTCGAGTGCCCTTGATATGTGTGTCCACAATCTGATCACTGGATTCTTGTTGCATGCAGTCAGGGTTGAGATCTGCTGGTGTCAACTGCTCTGCTATCTCTGAGGTGTCCAATAATGGTGGGAAATATGGTCGAAGGAGAGCCACATTCAAGACTGGGTGTGTTGGAGCCACCTTTGTTTTTTAGCCCGTTTTGAATTTCATATTTTAATGCTCGAAATCGAAAGATGGTTTTCATATTTTCCTTCTTTTGTTCCAAAATCTCTGAAGTATCATCACGCGAGCGGCGACGGTTATCATACTCTCAAGGCGAGTTCTACTTTTCGTTCAAATGATTTTCCCCTTTTTTACCTCGGGATTTCGTATGTCGGATGTTATAGATCACATAGTTCACAAGTCCCGAACAATGAAACGACGAAATCTCTTTAAAGTTTTACCCAGGTCAGTAATGAGAGTAAATTTTTTCTAAACTACGGTTAAGCATCATCAGGGTTTCGCATCTCGGCGTTTACTAACTCCAAAAGTCTCACTGTCGTAACCCCGATAGCCGAAACCACGAAATTCTTGTTTTAGTAACCCGCGTTAATGTTAACGGTAAAAAGCTTAGCCACGGTTAAGCTCTGTCGGAAATTCGCAACTTGGTGTATTTCCTTTTAAAAGCTACACTGTCAAAGCCTCGAGTCGTGAAGTCACGATAAAGATAGAAACACAATTAATTAAACACTTAATCCAGTTTTATCCTCCATTTTAATTAAAACATATCATCGCGATCTCGCGATTTTGCAACTCGGCATATGAACTTTCCGAAAGCTATACCTTCGAAGCTCTGAGTCGCGAAGTTGTGATATAAATAATCACGTAATTAATTAAGTGCCTAATCATAATTATGTTTTTTATTAACTAAAGATAATCATCACAATCTCGGGACTTAGAGGTTCAAAGGGTTAAAGCGAAAACTCCCGATGTAGCGAGTACCAAAAGAATAATTAACGTCAATAAAACCTGATTAATTGAGCTAAGCCAGTATTTCTCGTGATTCGATGCATGCACAGTCTACGAGGCAGTCTTAATTTTTCCTTGTGCCAACTGACATTTCAAACTGCCAAAATTTATGGCATTAATTAGAAACAAGGCGAATTGACAAGTAAGGATTGTGTTTTTATTGCTAAATTTATATGTAAGCACGATTTGACCGTTTTGTTCTTGAAAAGTACTGAGTTTTAAATGGTTAAATATATAGAGCTGTTATTTGTTATCGCAAATTCATTTCTATATTACATAGAGCAAACTTTTCTCAGCGAACTAATTTATGTATGTATACATATTTTTATCGCAGAAGAGCTAAAGCAGGATTCCCCGCCATGGCCCCACGAAAAGCGTCCAAAGCCAACGTTGAGGTTTCAGGACAAGGTTCAGACAACGACGCTGATACTTCACCCCAAAGTGTCGACTCTGTCAAGACCTGGTCATTTTTTTCTGATGTTCTACAGTCCGAATTGGTAGATTATTCTGATGACTCCAGTGACAATGAAAAAGACGACTTGACCACCAAATATAAGATCGTCATCTAATCTGGAATGCATAAAGTAGCGGCCAGGCCATGACTGCTCCCTTACTATGATATGGTCCGGTGGGCATTAGACCATGTGGACATACCAACCAGAACCATCATCAATGAACAGAAAGTCACCATTGGGACATTCAGACCCGAACAACTGTAGGCTATGTACAAGTTGCCTACTGTGTCAGACCTTACATACGATGCCGAATTCTTGGAGAACTTCAAATAGAAGGAATGTGTGCAATATGACAAGGCTATGTCCATTTTAATAAGAGATTGGGTTTCACACCCTGCGAAGTTCAGGGTAGACAATAATGGTATATATTCAATAGCTTCCTTGGAACCACAGTTCAAATATGTAGCTATGATGACCTGCAGATTATATGGGAGAGAGGACACCACACATTTATTTCTTCAATGGGTGCCTCTAATACATCAAGTCGCTGAAGGCTGTTCCTTCAACTGGGCTAAAATGTTGTCTGATAGCTTGACCAGTCGAGTTATAGAGTATCGAGCGCAAAGGGAGAGCGGAAAGATTGCTTCATTCTTTATGTCCGCATACATTATGGACGACGTGTGTTTTCTAACGCCCTTTCCCTTAATGATCTTGAGTTGGACTCCTTCAGAGGCCGAGCCCATCCACGTCTACCATTCAAAACTGTGGGAGAACAAAGTGACATATTTTGTGTATGAAATTTTTAATTGGGTAATGGTACCGCTACATGTCACTATTTTCGGCCACCCGCCACCCAGGATCTTGGACAGTATAGTGATGAATCTGAGCAATATAGCTGACTGGTATGTAGAAGCAGAATTCTCATATCTCAGAGTTTTTGGGGCTTCTATTCCCCCACATGCATTACCATTATTCATACCTGACAAGATGGCTTGTCGTGAGGTTGCTAGACAAACCGTAATCAGTGGCATAAGCAAGGAGCTTAAGGGATATTCAAAGAAGGTATGGCCACCTTTTCCTATTCATTTAAATTCATATTCTTTATTAGATTTCGGGCATGCTAAAGCTGAGGCAGTAGCCCTGGAAGACCTAAATTTGGTTCATATTGAATTCAAGAAGCACGATCCGCAAAGGGTCGTAAGTAATCACTTGGCCAGTTGCAGACTCAAAAGGTTCGAACACGAGAATTCAACCTCGGATGAAATCTTCCGAGGTGCAAGATCTTATGCTGAGATTTTGGCTCGGATATAATCCCTGGCACCCGAAGAGAGGGCCGATGTTCTGAAATTCCAAGAACATCGGCGCAGTTGCCTTCCCGTAGTATTGCGGGGTGAGAATCCAAGTACAACAGAGGTGAAACAAAAAGAAGCCGAAGGCTACAAAGATGCGACACCCAGCCAAGAAAAACACCAAGACGGGGAAGAGCAAACTAGGAGTCCGAAAACAGAGATAAAGATTCCCGAGCCACCAAAAAAGCAGACTCCAATTACTACTCCAGGACAACTAGCTAAGCAAATTGGATATCCCATCGCCTCCATCACTCCCTTACAGTCAACTCAGGGAAACATAGACGCAGGGTGGATTTTAAATGAAGAATTGAGACCTATAAGGATGGAAGAGCTCCCTCCAAATGAGTTCTTTTTTGATAAGAAGAGAAAGGATGTGGTAAAAAGAGAATTCTATTAGGAAGGGGGATCAACAGCCAAGAAGTACAAAGTGTTGACCGATGGGAAAGACAAGAATAAATACGAGTTTTCTACAGAGATAGCTGGGACCTTAGGGGCATATGCCACAACAAACCAATTTTCAGTCGGGGTTTTGAAAAATCAGTTGAAGCCAAAAAATCGCCTCATCAAAACCTTAGAAGCTAGACTAGCCACAACAGAGGAGGCTTCCAAGGACCAGGAAAGCGCAGGAATAGAACAAGCAAGGCTGGCCGATAAAAGCGAGATAGAGCTGCTCAAAACTAAGCTCGAACAAGCAGAGCTGGTAGTTCAAAACGGTCAGATACAAGAGGGCCAACAAAAGGACTTGATTGAACAACTACAGGCTAGAGTGGAAATCGCCGAAAGTAAAGTTATAGATATCGGGATGCTCCAGTCCCAGGTGATGGAGATTCAGAGTAGCGTTTCTACAACCCAACAAAGTTTGCTCGCCAAGGTAGAGATAATTTGGGACAACTTCTTACTCGTTGATGAAGTATTGGAAAATTTATCTGTCAGAGAAAGAGAAGCTGGAGTAGCTCGGGTCGCTTTTCAAGAGGCTGTGATAGCTACAAACAACAGGGAATTGGGAAGTACTCCCAGATTTTCCATTTCGGAGCAGACCAGAGGAAATATTTTATTGAAAGAATGGGAGCACAATATATCAGAAGGTAAACTACAAGCCAAGAAGGTAATGAAATCCTTTGAAGAGTCTTTTGGCTCTATAGATGGTAATCTGTTAGGTATTGATAGTGAAGGCAGTGTTGAGACATTGAGTCAAATGAATATAGCGAAAATATCTCTTGATATAAATGAAAAAGAAGAAAGATATTCGGCCGAAATCTCACAAGTAACTATGGGAGACATATTTCAAATAGATAAATGTATGATTAAACCCAGTGTGCAATTATGCGCTATTGACATCATAGACTGATAGATGGAAGGAAGGTTACTACAATTAGCCCGAGATTGTTACTCTTTTGAGGCCAACTGTCAAGCAGAACCGTCAAGGTTGATATCTCGGCTGGTAGAAAGATGTGTCACTTGTACCGAGCATGCAAGAGGACAAGCTTTTGGTACCAAATAAAGACAGAGATGAAGAAATGGAACGATTGTTCTCCTTCTTATCATAACTAAAAATCTTGTAACGATTGAGATTCCATCTTATGTAAAACTGTATAAATATACCATAGAAAGAAAGGACCATGGGGCTGGACCTTTTTGTGTCGATTGTAATAGAGGTTTTCTATCTTGAGAGTTAGTATAAAGCAAATCCAAAGATTCTCAATTCCGTCACGACTATGTTATGAGTTTGTTTCCTTGTATCTCATATTTCATTTCATTTCATATTTATATCTGATGAATGCTTCGCTATAATTTAGTACAACCTCTACTATAGTGAATGAATTCTGGTTTTCTACATTGTTCATTGTTTTTCCTCGGTACCGGCTATCAGCAGGTATAAGACCAGTCAACACTTTAGAATTATATATATATATTTTATGCTTCATCGGGTTATTTCTTTACATTTTTCTTCTTCTGTTTATAAGTGAGATTCTCCCTTGATAGGAGACTTACATAATAGACATCTTAATGTTTTCTCCCACCTCATACATCTTTATTAAAATATAACTTAGTTATGGGAAAGGGCCTTTGGTTTGCACCCTATTTTCACTCCTGACACTGTAAACTCTCCTTTATACGACCGAAATGAGACAACACCTAAATTCCTCGAGATTTTCTTATCGCACTGTTCTTCTATGACTGTCCCTATAACAAGACATCCTAATATCGAACCCAGACTATAAGATGAAACACATATTGCCTTAAATATTTTTGATACTATTCTTAAAACAACCACTACCCGAGCTGAGCTCGAACGTTCATGGGCAACGTTTGAAAGGGATATAAACATTCAGGAACAGTTGGAAGCTAGACAACCTCAACTCATAAATCATCCCTAGCTTCCATTGCCGAAGGATGATATTTCTTCCATTCTTTACCCTTTACTCACTTTTAGATGCCTAGACATTGTACTTTCAAGCCTTAATTACAGACTTTGGAACAACATATTTTTGGTGCCGTTGCCAGGGAACGAAGTTACGAAATCTTTTTCCCTGGGAAAACGACATTTTTTTTTATTGAAAGTGCCACCCTTTGATAGTGAACAAAGAGTGCACACCTTTTAAAGGCTTTCCAATCTTTCACTTGGCGACTTCATGATTAATAAGCTGGCATCCGAACGAAGGAACACCAGACAAAACCCAGATGGTAAATATACCACACCCATTACCGATCCTGAGAAGATTTTAAAGGCGTTAGGCTCTCTTAAGCTGACCCCTGTAGTCTATCAGCCTAAATACCCACAATTGAAGACCAAGAGTTCTTTTGAACCTTCAACTTCACATAGCCCTCTTTTCGACACTAAAGATCTAACGTCAAATTGCTTTAAAGTTAGAAGCGAAACCCGTTCGATAACCTTTGTAGTACACAAAGGAAAAAGTCTTGTAGAAAATTCATTTGCTGTTGATATATCGTCGACCCTTTAGTTCAATTTCGCGACCTCACCCAATCTCGAAGAATATTTCACACACCCGGTTTCCACACCTGTTGGTTCCCCTGACTACATCTCTTGCAAGTCCAAAGAGCCAAGCCCTCACATCCCTTACCAGTCATCCTCGGATTTTTCACCCCGTGAAGAAAGTAAAGATTCACTTTTAATCTTCCAAAACTCCCTTACAACTTTCCACTAATAACGATGGCAGACGCCGGAGGAGGAGGTGGAGGGGTTGTCAGAGGAGGAGGTGGAGGAGATCCTGGGGGAGGAGCTGGAGGCCAAGGGCTTTCCCCCCCTCCCAGAGTGTTCACTAAAGTGGAAACAAGATACACTCCCTTGGTATTGCCCGTTCCTCTACACGACCTTCCCGAAAATTATATAAAAAAATTGCCAAAATTCACTAGGGAAGGAGATCTAACCGCAGCCGAACACATAAATTTCTTTGACCAATTCGAAGACATCCTAGGTCTCGAACATGAAGATGTGTATTTGAGGCTTCTCATCCAAACCTTCAAAGGTCAGGTCCGAACTTGGTTTCAGAGTCTACCCGCAGGATCTATCTTGTCCTTTGACGCCTTAGAAGATGCTTTCCTTAGACAATGGGGCAAAAGAAAGGACCACCTATATTATTTAACCGAGTTTGGGTCTTTAAGAAAAACGAATTCAGAAACAGTTATGGAGTTTATTCAAAGATTCAATAAGATGTATAACAAAATCCCAACTGAGGTTAAACCGTCCCAACCCACAGCCAAAGTAACTTTCGCGGGGGATTTCAAACCAAAATTTGCACTTCTTTTACGGGAAAGAAGGGGGGCTACTCTAAACCGAATGCAAGATGATGCTGTAGAAATTGAGTCAAACATGATGGATTTTGGTAAGTTAAAAGCTAAAGTAGAAATGGGAAATCGAGAAAATAGATGCTTTAGAGAACAAGCAGGGCCGTCAGGGTCTAATAGATACACAGATGACAAAGTAGACGATATGGCCAGGGTAATTAAGGAAATGTCTAATAAAATATCCAGAATGGAGCTAGAATAGGCCAAAGCCGATTCTTTCACCAAAAAGGATTTCAAGAGGAACCCCAACCCCCCAAACCAGCAAAGACAGATAAAAAATGAAGATAAAAAAATACAAACTCCCCTAAAGAACGAAAATTTTATAGGAGCGAATGATCTCCAAGATTTCGGGGATTCAGATGATGATGTCATGAACTTCGGTGATGACTGTACACAACCGTATCTGACTAGAGAATATTATGAAAAATCTCTAAACACTCAACAATCGTCGGTTAAGGGTGAAGAAAGAGATCTTACTGACCATTGTAGCTCTCAAGAAGAAACCGAAATGATAATGGCTGAAGTTCAACCTAAGTATAACTTGAGATCTAAAAGTAAGCCCTTTTCAACTACTCAACCTAAGAAAATTCTCCCAAGGGGTCAAACTTATGAGCCTACTCTGGAAGAAACCCTGTTACCTAACAACAAAGCGAAAGTAGTAAACACACAAGAACCTGAAGTGGAAAAAGTTGAGACCCAAACACAAGGAACCGAAATAGCTAATACAATTACACCTTCAACCAAGGTCATGAGTAATAAAGAGGTCCAAACAAATAAGTCAGAAAGGAAGGATTCAAAAGTCCCAACTAGAGAAATAGACAAGGTGAGCGAAGTTTTTAGTTTCGAAAACGAGATAAATAAAATTAAGATACCAATTCCTCTGGTAGAGTTAGCGAAAAACCCAGTTTATCGAAAGCAGATTACCAAAGTGATAGGTGTCTCAGAGCTAGAAAGCCAGTCTGATGTTTTAAACCTAGAAGTTGATAAACCCAACATCACTTTTGGTCCACATTTTGAAGGGGCCAAAGACACTGTTGCTCCCTTTTATATCACCTTAAATGTATATGATCAGCTGCTACATAATTGCATGCTAGACTCCGGAGCCTCCCATAACGTGATGCCTAAAATTATTATGGACAAGTTGGGTCTCCATATCACCAAACCTTACAGAGATCTTTACTCTTTTGACTCGAGAAGAGTTAAGTGTATGGGAATGATAAAGGATTTAGTAGTTACCCTGGCACAGGTCCCAGTTAAGAGTATCTTGATGGATGTGGTTATTGCTGATATTCCCCCCAAGTATGGCTTACTGTTGTCTAGGTCATGGGGAGCCAAGCTAGGGGGTTCTCTTCAATTGGATATGACGTTTGCCACAATTCATGTGTTTGGTGGGCAATTTACTCGGTTGTACAGGGAGACGAGGTTAGCATATACAGTGAGCGACCCTCAAAATCTGAACAATTTCCCTATTTACATTGCAGATCAAGATTTAGGAAATGGTATCTTATCTTTTGATGACAGTTTAGGTGGTTGCACAGAGGAGAATGACACAGAGAATGAAGAGTCGGGTTACATGACCGAGGATATGTGTAACACCGGTATCTGGACAATGTTTTTTGACAGTGCCTTGTCTTGCGAAGGGGCTGGTGCATGAGTGATTTTTGTAGCTCCTGAAGGAAAGTTCGTTGTTCCTTTTTCTTACAGACTGCAATGGGATATAGATTATACTAACAACGTATGTGAATACGAAGCCTTGGTATTAGGATTAGAGTCTACCAGGAAGCTAAAAATAAATAACCTAGAGGTATATGGAGATGCAGAGTTAATAGTCAAACAAATAAATCGACAGTACCAAGCCAAGCATCCTAGATTAAGATCATACAGGAATTGTGCTTGGGACCTAATGGAAATTTTTTTCTCATCTGTGAATGTCCACTTCATCCCACGCACAGAAAAATTACATGCTGATGCATTAGCTAAAGCAGCTTCGACTTTTACTCCTCCTACAACCTTTAAATTAAAGTATTACATAGAGATAAGACACAGACCATCTATACCAGATAATATCCAGCACTGGCAGGGTTTTGAGGATGATGAACAAATTAAGAAGTTCCTTGAAGCAGTAGCTGAATTTTCTGAGACTCACGCAGATCAAGAAAATCAGAATGACTAGATATGGATCATGCAAGAAGGGGAGGACCCTCAAGCTTTCCAAGACAAAATCGCAAATCATCGTATGCTAGTCCTAAAAAATAACCAGATTTCGAAGGGAATGATCCCTCTGGAAAGACTGTTTGATCAAAACGACATACCTGTAAAATCCACCTTACAACCCCAACTAGAAGAGGTGGAGGACTATGACATAGGAACCAAAGAAGAATCCAGGATGGTTAAAATATCTAAACTCCTCCCCCCTGAAATAAAAGACAAGTATAAGAACCTACTCATACAATTTAAAGACGTTTTCGCCTAGTCTTAAAACGAGTTAAGAACTTACGACACTGTCGTGATCGATCACAAGATACCTTTAAAGCCTGGGGTCAAACCTTTTAGACAAAATCTTAGGCAGATCAACCCCATTTTATTGCCTATGGTTGAGAGAGAAGTGAAGAAACTTTTGGAGGTGAATATTATAGTACCTCTGAGATATTCTGACTGATGGGAAAATCTGGTCCCGGTCAGAAAAAAGAGTGGAGAAATTAGTCTGTGCGTGGATTTCGGAAATTTAAATAAGTCCTCTCTTAAAGAAAACTGTCTGCTGCCTAAAATGGATCATGTGTTAGAAAGGGTAGTTGGGGAGAATAGAATGTCTATGATTGATGGTTTCTCTGGATATAATCAAATTTCCATGAATGAACAAGATAAAGAAAAAACAACTTTTACTACCCCTTGGGGTACGTTTATGTATGATAAAATGCCTTTCGGTTTGATAAATGCAGGAGCCACGTTCCAACGTGCTATGGACATCACTTTCATTGGAGAGAGGGATAAGTTCATAGTCATCTATCTCGATGATTTAACAGTTTTCTCCAAATCCGACGAAGAGCATCTGGTACATCTTAAACAAACATTCGAAAAATGCCGCAGGTTTGGTCTATCCTTAAACTCCAAGAAATCACACTTCGCCATGCAAGAGGGTAAATTATTGGGTCATGTTGTATCTAAGGATGGAATCAAGATTGATCCTAAGAGGGTTGAAGTGATAGACACTATAAATATTCCTAGAAATGTAAAATAAATTCAATCTTTCTTAGGAAAAATAATTTTTTTACGAAGATTTATCCCAAATTTCGCTGAAATTGTAAAATTGATCACAAATATGCTGAAAAAGAACAATGAAGTAAAGTGGACAACAGAGGCCAAAGTTTCGTTCACGCACATTAAGAAAGTCATAGCCGAAGCACCTGTATTGGCAAGTCCCAATTATCTGAAAGACTTTCTTATTTTCTTATTTGCCTCTGAACACACGATTGTTGTGGTGCTCCTCCAAAAGAATGAAGAGGGTTTCGAACGACCGATCGTCTTTTTCAGCAAGAGCCTCAGAGACACAGAACTTAAATATGATATAATAGAAAAACAAGCATACGCCATGGTAAAATCACTGAAGGCATTTAGAACATATGTATTAGACTCCAAGATCACCGCGTACATACCGACCAATTCTATGAAAGATATTTTGGTACAACCAGACAGTGATGGGAAAAGAGGACGATGGCTTGCCAAGATCCAAGAATTTGACCTGGAAATTAAACCTACTAAACTAATAAAAGGACAAGGCCTGGCCAAACTTTTGGCTGAATCAAATCTCAGAGCTCTGGATATAAACTGTCTACAGGAATATGAGGAAAATATGAACATAAACGAGCTTGATGAACGAACAAGTGCAATCAATATCGAGGAGAAGTTTGTATCATCAGAATGGTATAGAAACATAGTATCCTACCTGATGACTCTAAAATGCCCGAGTGAACTATCACCATCAAAAGCCAAGACTTTAAAGCTTCATGCGGTTAAGTATTATATCGCCGAAAATCAACTATATTGGAAAGACCCGCTCAGTTTCTTGTTATTTTTCTTAGTCGAATTAGAAACATAAAGGGTTATAAGTGAATTTCACGAAGGAGTTTATGGAGGACATCACGCTTGGAGGGC
Source organism: Picea engelmannii (assembly GCA_009831015.1). Classification (NCBI taxonomy): domain Eukaryota; kingdom Viridiplantae; phylum Streptophyta; class Pinopsida; order Pinales; family Pinaceae; genus Picea; species Picea engelmannii. Next base: position 17,007 of record ML784323.1, on the reverse strand, counting down.
CACAACTTACAAAATTTTGAGGGCTGGGTATTAGTGGCCAAAACTCTTTTCAGACGTTAACGCCAAGGTCCGAGCCTGTAGCCCTTGTCAGCTATTTGCAGGTAAATAGAAAATCCCTGTGCTACCTTTAGTTCTGGTCAAAACTGAAGCCCCTTTTCAACAATGGGGGCTAGATTTTATAGGAGAGATTAATCCACATTCTAGCACCCAACACAAGTGGATCTTAACTGCCACATACTACTTTACCAAATGGGTGGAAGTTATTCCAACTAAAAGGGAAATTGACTTGGTGGTAATAGATTTCTTGGAAGACAATATCTTGTCAAGATTTGGCTGCCCCCGAAAGATAGTCATAGATAATGCCCAGGCTTTCAAATCTATGGCTATGATTAGCTTCTGCCAAAAGTATAATATTGTTCTTGGCCATTCTACAACATACTACCCCCAAGGAAATGGACTGGCCGAGTCGTCTAACAAGAGCCTGATCAATATAATTAAGAAAGTGTTGGATGAAAACAAAAAGTTTTGGCATGTACATTTAAAGTACGCTTTGTGGGCAAATCGCATAGTAACTAAAAAGTCTATCTGCATGTCTCCTTTTCGGATGGTATATGGGACAGACACGGTGTTACCTATAAATTTAGCACTCCCTGTGATGAAATTGTGGAAAGATCAGAAAGAAGAACCAAGTGACATCACCCAGAGGATAAATTAGCTAATCAAGGTTCAACAACATAGGGTTGAAATAGATGAATGGTTACAGAAATATCAAGACGACATGAAGGAATTATTCGACCGTAGGGAAAAGGACAGAGATTTCCTCCCAGGTGATTTAGTATTAAGGTGGGATGCAAGGAGGGAAGAAGCAACGAAACATGGTAAATTCGATCACCTTTGGTATGGGCCATTCAGAGTCTCGGCTCTCGAAGGAAAAAATTCTTTCCTACTGGAAAATCTAGACGATGAAATCCTCAACGCCCCGGTCAACGGGCATTATCTGAAGCATTATATGACATAAACAGTCACCAAAAAAAAAAAGATAAATAAATAAATAAAAATAAATTCCATTTAATTTTAGATTTGTATATACATATATAGAATTTTTACTTATGTATATATATTTTTCATTCCTCTTTGTTATGATGATTTTCTTTCGTGAAATTTCGACACCTTTCATATAGCCTCGATAACCTTCATATTTGCCTTTTACAGGATTCCAGCTGCAAACAAAACAAGCAGGAGAAGTAAACTGAAAAGTTGGGTGTCAGAAATAAATTGGCTTAAACAGGTGATACCAAAGATTTTTGATATTTTGCAAAGAAAATGAAATGATAAGGTAAAGGTGAGATTTCCTAAAAGACTTGTTCTAAAAGGCTATCAAAGAAAACCGAGATAACCTCATTCAGACAACAACATCGTCTGAACTAATAAATAACATAACGTTTCTATGCTTAATCGTTTACAAAAGAATAAGACAAAATAAACAAGTCACTCAAATTAAAGCAGTCAGCCAAAGTAAAGCGCCCCCGAAAAATATTTACAAGAGTCATTTTTGGTTTTTTGACCTCTGTTTTTCAGTCCATAAATCTCTATTTGTCACCCTTTTCTATTTTCGGGTTTACCCTTTAAAAAGTCAGCATCTTTCCATTTTTTGCATACGTAGGGAGAAGAGATTTTGTTTCAACCTTGAGAGCTTCAAAGCAGATTGTGGAAAGAAAGCGGGTCTTCACAACTCGTCGGTCCCTTGCTAAATGAAGGGACGCTTAAAGTGATCCTGACTTTCCTAGGTTTTTCAACAGTTTCGGAGGATTGAGGCTTGCTCAAATAGAATACCCTAAAAAAGTTATTTTTCCCTTTCTCCCTGTGAACGAAGTTGCTGTGAAGGTTAAGGGAAGGTTGGTATCAAGTAATCAAAGTAAGTTGACAGACCTATAATGCAAAATATTACACAGATATCAGCCCTGATACAAATTGATTGCCCCCATTTTCGAGCTCTAAAAAGGCAAATTATAAGATAGGTGGTGAAAGGAAATTCAGAAATGATTGCCCCCATCTAGTCCAAGAGACGATGAAAGGAAATTCAGAAATGATTGCCCTCGTCTCAGCATTTAAATACACAAATATATTCCAAAGTGGTGAAAATTCAGTAAAAGGGGCCAAATAACTTCACCGGGGTACTGAGCAGGCTCGCTGGCAGTGAAGCAATATCTGAGATATTTGTAAGGTTGTTATAAATGAATATCACTCTACTCTAGTAACCAATTCTTTTAAAACCTGATCTACATCCCATGTTCAGACATGGCTTCCTGATTAAAAACATATAATCTTCTTCTTTTGATGCAAGCCAATACCCACAAGATCTGTTGGGTCTCCTAGAACTGTTTTGATTGTCTTAAGGCAGACCTGAATTCAGTAATGGGAAGGAGAAAGTCGTGAAAGGGACTACAACTAAGTTTAAAAAGTATCTGAATTTTGAAAAGCTTCTCAAAGGTAAAAAATGAAGTCCCTGTCCCCTTCGACATCCTGTTCTCAGGAACTTTTTCACTGGATTAAAGCCATTGACTCCATTTACCCAATATTGGCACGTGGTCTACTGTTCTTCATGTCTTACAGAAAAATGGGATCCGTAGTTGGAGCATATGTTGGAGCCGCCTTTGTTTTTTATCCCATTTTGAATTTCATATTTTAATGCTCGAAATCGAAAGATGGTTTTCGTATTTTCCTTCTTTTGTTCCAAAATCTCTGAAGTCTCATCACGCGAGCGGCGATGGTTATCATACTCTCAAGGCAAGTTATACTTTTCGTTCAAATGATTTTCCCCTTTTTTACCTTGGGATTTCGTATGTCGGATGTTATAGATCACATAGTTCACAAGTCCCGAACAACGAAACGATGAAATCGCTTTAAAGTTTTACTCAGGTCAGTAACGAGAGTAAATTTTTTCTAAACTACGGTTAAGCATCATCGGGGTTTCGTGTCTCGACGTTTACTAACTCCAAAAGTCTCACTGTCATAACCCTGATAGCCGAAACCACAAAATTCTTGTTTTAGTAACCTGCGTTAATCTTAACGGTAAAAAGCTTAGCCGTGGTTAAGCTCTGTCGAAAATTCGCAACTCGGTGTATTTCCTTTTAAAAGCTACACTGTCAAAGCCCTGAGTCGTGAAGTCACGATAAATATAGAAACGTAATTAATTAAACACTTAATCCGGTTTTATCCTCCATTTTAATTAGAACATATCATCGCGATCTCGCGATTTTGCAACTCGGCATATGAACTTCCCGGAAGCTATACCTTCGAAGCTCCGAGTCGCGAAGTTGCGATATAAATAATCACGTAATTAATTAAGCGCCTAATCATAATTACGTTTTTTATTAACTAAAGATAATCATCGCAATCTCAGGACTTAGAGGTTCAAAGGGTTAAAGCGAAAACTCCCGATGTAGCGAGTACTGAAAGATTAATTAATGTCAATAAAACTTGATTAATTGAGCTAAGCCAGTATTTCTCGTGATTCGATGCATGCACAATCTATGAGGCAGTCTTAATTTTTCCTTGTGCCAACTGACATTTCGAACTGCCAAAATTTATGGCATTAATTAGAAATAAGGCGATTCGACAAGTAAGGATTGTGTTTTTATTGCTAAATTTATATGTAAGCACGACTTGACCGTTCTGTTCTTGAAAAGTACCGAGTTTTAAATGGTTAAATATATAGAGCTATTATTTGTTATCGCGAATTCATTTCTATATTATGCAGAGAAAACTTTTCTCAACAAACTAATTTCTGTATGTATACATATTTTTATCGCAGAAGAGATAAAGTAGGATCCCCTGCCATGGCCCCATGAAAAGCGTCCAAAGCCAACGTTGAGGTTTTAGGACAAATTTCAGACAACATCGCTGATAATTCACCCCAAAGTGTCGACTCTGTCAAGACCTGGTCATTTGTTTCTGATGTTCTATAGTCTGAATTGGTAGATTATTCTGATGATTCCAGTGACAATGAAAAAGACGACCTGACCACCAAATATAATATCGTCATCCAATATGGAATGCATAAAGTAGCGGCCAAGCCACGACTGCTCCCTTACTATGATATGGTCTAGTGGGCATTAGACCATGTGGACATACCAACCAAAACCATCATCAATGAACATAAAGTCACCATTGGGACTTTCAAACCCGAACAACTGTAGGCTATGTACAAGTTGCCTACTGTGTCAGACCTTACATACGATGCCGAATTCTTGGAGAACTTCAAACAGAAGGAATGTGTGCAATATGACAAGACTATGTCCAGTTTGATCAGAGATTGGGTTTCACACCCTGCGAAGTTCAGGGCAGACAGTAATGGTATATATTCAATAGCTTCCTTGGAACCACAATTCAAATATGTAGCTATGATGACCTGCAGATTATATGGGAGAGATGACACCACACATTTCTTTCTTCAGTGGGTGCCTCTAATACATCAAGTCACCGAAGGCTGTTCCTTCGACTGGGCTAAAATTTTGTCTGATATCTTGACCAGTAGAGTTACAGAGTATCGGGCGCAGAGGGAGAGCAGAAAGATTGCTTCATTCTTTATGTCCACATACATTATGGACGACGTGTGTTTTCTAACGCCCTTTCCCTTAATGAGATGGAGTTAGACTCCTTTAGAGGCCAGGCACATCCACGTCTACCATTCAAAACTGTGGGAGAACAAAGCGACAGATTTTGTGTATGAAATTTTTAACTGGGTAATGGTACCGCTACATGTCACTATTTTTGGCCACCTTCCACCCAATATCTCAGATAGTATAGTGATGAATCTGAGAAATATAACCGACTGGTATGTAGAAGCAAAATTCTCATATCTCAGAGTTTTCGGGGCTTCTGTTCCCCCGCATGCATTACCATTATTCATACCCGACAAGATGGCTTGTCATGAGGTTGCTAGACAAACCATAATCGGTGGCATAAGCAAGGAGCTTAAGGGATATTCAAAGAAGGTATGGCCACCTTTTCCTATTCATTTAAATTCATATTCTTTATTAGATTTCGGGCATGCTAAAGTTGAGGCAATATCCCTGGAAGACCTAAATTTGGTTCATATTGAATTCAAGAAGCACGATCCACAAAGGGTCATAAGTAATCACTTGGCCAGTTGCAGACTCAAAAGGTTCGAACACGAGAATTCACCCTCGGATGACATCTTCCGAGGTGCAAGATCTTATGCCGATATTTTGGCTCGGATACAATCCCTGGCACCCAAAGAGAGGACTGATGTTTTTAAATTCCAAGAACATCGACACAGTTGCCTTCCCACAGTATTGTGGGGTGAGAATCTAAGTATAGCAGAGGTGAAACAAAAAGAATCCGAAGGCTCCAAAGATGCGACACCCAGCCAAGAAAAACACCAAGACGAGGAAGAGAAAACTAGGAGTCTGAAAACAAAGATAAAGACTCCCGAGCCACCGAAAAAGCAAACTCCAGTTACTACTCCAGGACAGCCAACTAAGCAAATCAGCGATCCCATCGGCTCCATCACTCCCTTGCAGTCAAATCAGGGAAACATAAACGCAGGGTGGATTTTAAATGAAGAATTGAGACCTATAAGGATGGAAGAGCTCCCTCCAAATGAGTTCTTTTTTGATAAGAAGAGAAAGGCTGTGGTAAAAAGAGAATTCTATCAGGAAGGGGGATCAACAGCCAAGAAGTACAAAGTGTTGACTGATGGGAAAGACAAGAAGAAAGATGAGTTTTCTACAGAGATAGTCAGGACCTTAGGGGCATATGCCACAACAAACCAATTTTCAGTCGGGGTTTTGAAAAATCAACTGAAGCAAAAAAATCGCCTCATCAAAACCTTAGAAGCTAGACTAGCCACAACAGAGGAGGCTGCCAAGGACCAGGCAAGCGCAAGAATAGAACAAGCAAGGCTGGCCGATAAAAGCGAGATAGAGCTGCTCAAAACGAATCTTGAACAAGCAGAGTTGGTAGTTCAGAACGGTCAGATACAAGCGGACCAACAAAAGGACTTGATTGAACAACTACAGGATAGAGTGGAAATCGCTGAAAGTAAAGTTATAGATATCGGAATGTTCTAGTCCCAGGCAATGGAGCTTCGGAGCAGGGTTACTGCAACCCAACGAAGTTTGCTCGCCAAGGTAGAGATAATTCGGGACAACTGCTTACTCGTTGATGAAGTATTGGAAAATTTATCTGTCAGAGAAAGAGAAGCTGGAGCAGCTTGGGTCACTTTTCAAGAGGCTATGATAGTTACAAACAACAAAGAATCAGGAAGTACTCCCAGGTTTTCCATTTCGGAGCAGACTAGAGGAAATATTTTATTGAAAGATTGGGAGCATAGTATATCAGAAGGTAAACTACAAGCCAAGAAGGTAATGAAATCCTTTGAAGAGGCTTTTGGCTCTATAGATGGTAATATGTTAGGTATTGATAGTGAAGGCAGTGCTGAGACATTGAGTCAAATGAATATAGCGAAAATATCTATTGATATAAATGAAAAATAAGAAAGAGATTCAGCCGAAATCTCACAAGTAACTATGGCAGACATAGTTCAAATAGATAAATGTATGATTAAACCCATTGTGCAATTATGCGCTATTGACATCATAGACCGATAGATGGAAGAAAGGTTACCGCAATTAGCCCGAGATTGTTACTCTTTTGAGGCCAACTGTCAAGCAGAACAGGCAAGGTTGATATCTCAGCTGGTAGAAAGATGTGTCACTTGTACCGAGCATGCAAGAGGACAACTTCTGGTACCAAATAAAGACAGAGATGAAGAAATGGAACGATTGTTCTCCTTCTTATCATAACTGAAAATCTTTTAAGGATTGAGATTCCATCTTATGTAAAATTGTATAAATATACCATAGAAAGAAAGGACCATGGGGCTGGACCTTTTTGTGTCGATTGTAATAGAGATTTTCTATCTTGAGAGTTAATATAAAGAAAATTTGAAGATTCTCAATTCTGTCACGACTGTGTTATGAGTTTGTTTCCTTGTATATCATATTTTATTTCATTTCATATTTTAATCTGATGAATGCTTCGCTATAATTTAGTACAACCTCTACTATAGTGGATGAATTCTAGTTTTCTATATTGTTCACTATTTTTCCTCTGTACCTTCTATTAGCAGGTATAAGACCAATCAACACTTTAGAATTCTATATATATTTTATGCTTCATCAAGTTATTTCTTTACATTTTTCTTCTTCTGTTTATAAGTGAGATTCTCCCTTGATAGGAGCCTTACATAATAGACAACTTAATGTTTTCTCCCACCTCATACATCTTTATTAAAATATAACTCAGTTATGGGAAAGGGCCTTTGGTTTGCACCCTATTTTCACTCCTGGCACTGTAAACTCTCCTTTATACGACCGAATTGAGACAACACCTAAATTTCCCGAGATTTTGTTATCACTATGTTCCTCTATGACTGTCCCTGTAACAAGACATCCTAATATCGAACCCGGACTATCAGATCAAACACATATTGCCTTAAATATTTTTGATACTATTCTTAAAACAACCACTACCCGGGATGAGCTCGAACGTTCATGGGCATCGATTGAAAGGGATATAAACATTCAAGAACAGTTGGAAGCTAGACAACCTCAACTCAGAAATCATCCCTAGCTTCCCTTGCCGAAGGATGATATTTATTCCATTCTTTACCCTTTACTCACTTTCGGATGCCTAGGCACTGTACTTTCAAGCCTTAAGTACAGACTCTAGAACAACACTACTCTTTATTGACAGATTATTGGTTCAGTGATGTATCTAACGATTATCAGGCCAAATATGTGTTTTTCCTTGAGTTAGTATCTGGTAGATCCCAGACGTGTTCACCTTGTTGCGACAAAACATGTGATGAGATGCCTTAAGAGTATGTTGGGTTTTGGTCTCTATTATACTAGAGATCATGACTTCAGATTGACTGGTTAAACTGATTCATATTCAACTGGAAGTGCTTCTAATAAAAAGATCACTTCAGGATGTTGTTTCACTATGGAGTCATCCATGACTTCATGGTAGAGTAGGGAGCAATTCAACATTGCTCCGAGCACGACAAAAGCATAATACATTGTTGCATGTTCCGCCAGTTGTGAAGCCATATGACTTTGGATGTTGTTGACAGATCTATTTGATCTGGTGATGGAAGCCACTATGATTCTATGTGATAACCAAGTTGTATAAAGATGATGGAGAACCATGTGTTCCATGATGAGTCAAAGCACATACAGATCTGATATCACTTCATTCGTGATATGTTGCAAGGAGGATCCATAAAGCTCGAATATGTTAGCACATATGAATAAGTTGTTGATGTGTTGACCAAGCCTCTATCTCATGTAAAGTTTGAGCACTTTTGAGATAAGCTTTGTGTATTCCATAAGGACCTCTCTCAAAAGGGGGAGTAGTAGTGCTGTGATGCCAGCCTTGTGTTGATGATGTGCCAGCCTAGTGTTGTGATGTCAACCTCATGCTGATGATGTGTCAGCCTAGTGCTGTGATGATGTGCCAGCCCAGTGTTGTGATGCAAGCCTCGTGTTGATGATGTGCCAGCCTAGTGATGTGATGAAAGCCTCATGCTGATGATGTGCCAACCTAGTGTTGTGATGATGTGTCAGCCTAGTGTTGTGATTCCAGCCTCGTGCTGATGATGTGCCAGCCTAGTGATGTGATGATGTACCAATCTCGTGTTGTGATGATGTACCAGCCTTGTGTTGTGATGATGTTTCAACCTCGTGCTGTGATGATGTGCCAACCTCGTGCTGTGATGATGTACCAACCTCGTGTTGTGATGATGTGCCAGCCTCGTGCTATGATGATGTGCCAACCTCATGTTGTGATGATGTTTCAGCTTCGTGTTGATGATGATGTGTTGTCAGTCTCGTATTGTGATGCCAGCTTCGTGTTGATGATGTTGTGTTGCCAGTCTCGTACTGTGATGCCAGCTTCGTGTTGATGATATTGTGTAGCCATTTTCATGTTGAAGACTCTTAGCCTAGTGTTGATGTTGATTTTGCTCCATCCATCGTGTTGTGATGCCAGCTTCATGCTGAAGACTCTCAGCCTAGTGTTGATGTTGATGTTGCTCCAGCCTTCGTGTTGTGATATTGTTGCTATTGATGTTGTATTAGCTTTGTGTTGTTATTGATGATGATGATGTATTAGTGTTATAATAATCCATGTTGATGCAAGTGATGATGATGCCACTTCAGCTTCTTGTTGAAGATGATGATGTTATTTCAACTTTAATGCTAAAGATAATGATGTTACTTTAGCCTCACGCTAAAGATGGTGATGGTGATACTTTAGCCTCATGCTAAAGATGTTGATGATATTACTTTAGCCTCATGCTAAAGGTGATGATGTTACTTTAGCCTCATGCTAAAGAAGATGATGATGTTACTTTAGCCTCATGCTGATGAGAATGATGATGCTACTCCAGCTCCATGCTGTGAATGATGATGATGAGAAAAACTTCTGATGATTTATAGATACGCCAGTCAGTGTTCCAAGATGTTGTTGATAATGTTGCCCTCTCTCCCCCCTGATGTTGTTGTAGAATACCCTTCTTGTTAAGGGGGAGTGTTGAAATATTGTAACTGCAAAGAGTATTCTATTTTATTATTGATGTATCATTCATTAGATCAATCCCCTTTTGTGGATTGATCATGTTGGTCATTGTAAATGACCAAATCCCCTTTTGCGGATTGGTCAAAACCCTAATTGTAATATGCTAAATGAGAAGTCAACCCCCATAATATATTAAAGTGGTTATAACCACCCAGAATGACAAGTCAGCCCTACCAGTGAAAAGACACCTTAGTTCAACACCTGCCAAATTTTATAAATAAGAGAGGCCAATGCCTCATTTGTTCACTCACTCACTTGTTCATCAGAGCGCAAGTTTGGAGCTGTAGTTGGAGAAGAAGAAAGAGAGAGAGAGACGCATTCTTGGGAGAGGATTTTCTGTAGTGTTTGGTTTATTCTCTTGGCATTGTATTGGCTATCTATATTAAGGAATTTTTTGCTGGGTTTTCTCCCCCATGAGGGTTTCCTAGGATAAATGATGTGTCTCTTGTGATTGTGTATTTCTCAGTGATCCTATCTATGCTATGGTTATCTAGTGAATTGAAAAGAAAACTGATAATAGCTTAAACCTTAACAAGGCATACCATACCATACCATGCCAAGTATACCATAGCATAGCATACCATACCAAGGCAAGGCAAGGCATACCATACCATGGCATGGCAAGGCAAGGTAATGCAAGGCATGCAAAGGCATGTCATGGCAAGGCATGGAATGACATGGCAGGGTAGGGAAAGGCGTGGAATTTCAAGGCATGGTATGGAAAGGCATGTCGTGGTATGGCATGGAAAGCCAAGGAATGGCATGGCAAGGCATGGTATGGAAAGACAAGGCATGACATTGCCAGACATGGTATGGAAAGGCATGGCATGGAAAGGTATACTATACCATACCATAGCATGGCAAGGCAAGGCAAGACGAGGCATACCATACCATACCATACCATGGAAAGGCAAGGCATACCATACCATAGCATGGCAAGGCAAGACATGCAATACCATAGCATACTATGCCAAGGATACAATACCACGGAATGGAAAAGAAAGGCATACCATACCATACCATACCATGCCAAGGCATGGCATGGCATGGCATGGCAAGGCAAGGCAATGCATGACATGGCAAGGAAAGGCAATGCAAGGCATGACATGGTAAGGAAAAGAAAGGCATGACATGGTATGGAATGGTATGGAAAGGCATGGTATGTGTTGCCGTCCTTATACACACTTGCAAACATGAGCTAAGTCCAGCTCACTTAGTGTGTCCTTGGAGGCACAATGCCTAGGTTCACAGCCCATGCTATCACTTTGACTGGAACCTCTTCCGTCTAGGTTCACTCTTAGGGAAGCCAAGGGGGGTAGTCCCTAGTTTCTAGATAAGATTTAGAGTTAAGTTCTAGGAGTTGTTTTTAATTTGTTAAGGTTTGGGGGGGAGTCTAACCTATTATTCTAAGGAAATAATGAAAGATACAAGGGTTAGAATGTGAAGCAAGCCTTTTCCCTAAGTCAACTAAGACTAGTGCCTAAGGTTGGGCAAGGGGTCAACTAGATGTTAGGGTGTTTCGTTACAATAGAATTACAAGTTACTTACAAAAGAATAAATATACCAATGCTTACAATAAAGAATGCTAGAGATACAAAACAAGCTAACCACATTATTTCAATGTGCATGATTTAAAGGAGATCAAGGCATTAACATCTTCTACACATTAATCCTAAGCATGCCCCAATATCACTTACTCTATTGGACTGCTCCTCAATGACAACATCAACATTCACAATTCAAAGGAAACTTAGAATATTTAAAGCTTATAGCACAAGTATTCCACAATGACTAAGATTATCAACACTCTTAGTTGTTTAACCATAAAGTATTATTAGATGATTAAGCCCAAGGTTTGATCATTAAGTGAGTTAAGGGTTTCTTAAGATTACAAAGTTTT